>MVGT01003363.1:165624-210988 GCA_002174775.1 Macleaya cordata | reverse complement strand
TAGGGGGATCATGTCTGACCAAGTGTAACATCCCCTAGCAAGAAGGTGGTCAATCATAAATTTCTTTTAATAAAAGCATTGAATAATCTTCTATTTGTTCTCGAACCTCCATGCTTAAATCTCTCAGGTTCATCATAAATAGCGTTTAAATCACCTTCTAAACACTATGCATGTTGCCACCAAGAATAAATATCATTTAGTTATTTTAAATACTCTCCTTGGCTATCAAAATCATCACAAGGGGAATATGCATTAGTTAGAACCCATTCGAACTTATCCAAAACATTCATCAGTTTTAGGGAGATTGAGTGAACACTAAATCTCTCTTCAGAATAGGTCACATATATTAGCCTTATCCCAAACATAAAGAAGGCCACCCGAATGACCAACTAATGGGAAACTCCATCCATCATTGTCATTACCCCACAAAGTTCTGATAAACCATTAAGAAATTCTCATCAGCTTGTTTACTGAAGTAACAAAACAATAGACTTTTATCTTCTTATCATCACCTCCACAACAATGATTTTAACAAAAGAAGCAAGGCCTCTAATGTTCCAGGATATAATTTTAAGTTTCATCATTACCATCGTCATCCCCACTTTCTTCGACCTCATCCACCATTTTACCAATCTTGTTATCCTCAAATTTACGTTGATGTTTATTCATAATTTCCATAAGCATATCCTTCAGTTCAAAGTATTTATGCTTACTAACGACCCCAATTTTACAACATAATTCCATCATCAACTCAAGCAGATTTAAAAAAACGTCTATGCTATTCTTTTCTATTATAAGGATATCCAATAAACGAATAGTTAACAGACTATTCTCAAAGGTAATAATTTTAGGAATCAATTCACCATTTGATGCACCAGAATTATATTCCCCCCTGCAACAATGCACTCGACCATATAAGGTATCTGATCATCTACCCGGTCATTGTTGTCCATAGAGCCTACCTCGTCAGCAAAGATTTCTGAAGTTTCTTCAGAATAAAGAGAAATGATCTGAGTAGCTTTGTCACAAAATGAGTCTATATAATTGACTATAGTGGGCTCAAGAATGATAGTTGAAACGGTAGGCTCTATAGGATCTATGCCGAAGAAAAACTTTGCATTCCTTCTATCTGGGATTGTGAACAATCGAAGATAGAAACAATGAAGTTTTTTCTCGAGATTCTTATCTCGGGATGTAATCATCTAAAATGAATAAAGAGTCGCCACTTAATTAATCTGGGAATCAGGACCTGGGATTTGGAAATTATTTTGTTATAAAAAAACTTGGCGATTTTCTAACTAGTCTGGTTTGCGTAGAGATTTTTTAAGTAAGGGAATCCTGGTATGGGTCGCGGTGGTGTTAGGCACCCGATAACTGCCCGATCATAAGATCGGCCTTTACTTCGCGACTAAGGGTATTTGAGTGGAATTCTATGATTAAAATTATTACATTACACTATTAAATAATGTGTACAAAGAAAGTAAGTTCTGGCCCCTATTCTGCGTTTCATGCGATTAAGGTTTCCAGGGAAAAAAGAAAATATCACATGCTCTAACTAGAATACACATCAAAATGGTGTGACACGTGTAAGCTGTGATACACGTGCACCAAGCACTCAGACACATAGACTCAAATCTACATGTTACAAGTAAGCAATGTTGCTCGTGGATCATTATCCTTGATCAACACACTACAACAGAGCAGCTTTTTTGCAAAGTTCTCGAGCGTCGCAAATAATCAAGAAAGCGTCGCAAAAATTTCTTGCGACATTTCTAATTCCGTCACTTAACTGTCGCAAATGATGGGGTCGCTGATAAAACTTTGCGACAGTCCAACCATCGCAAGTAATGTCTATATTTGCGATGCTTTTATGCGTTGCAAATAATTTTAATTCGTCGCAAGAAAGATTCCGTCGTTAAAAAAAATGAATTTTTTTTCTTTTTTTACATTTTTATTAGCGACGTCAACTTTCGTCGCTAATAATTATCAATTGCAACATTTATAAACGTCGCGAATGAGTGCAGCATTAGCCACCGTCTTAAACGTCGCTAAAGAGTACATTATTTGCTACGGTAGAAAGCATCGCTAAAGATCGAAGCACTAGCGTCATAAATATTTATCCTTTTAGCAAATTATTGAAGAATTATTAGCAACAACTTAAGCGTGCAAAAAGTCAAAATTTATTTTTTAAATAAATATTCGAATATTCAATGTTCCATAAAACCAATTTTTCTATAATTAACAGTGAACCACCAAATAACAAATTGTTCCATAGTACCAATTTTCCGCCAAATTGTTCCGTAGTACCAATTTTTTGGCTCCTGCGGCTCCTGCCTTCTCTGTTCTTAGGGTTTTTCTCTAGGAACCTAATAAGTTAAAATGAAATAGTTAGAGAGACACGATCTAAGTTGGGGTTGCTTACCACCGTTAGATGAAATATTGTAATATTATAATTAAAATGGTTTTAAAAAAAGTGGTTTGATTGTGGCGCGGTTTTGTTACCAAAAATAAAATTGTCTCGGAATGTTTTAATCCAGTGACATGCCCGGTGCCTTTGCATGACGTGCCCAATGTTATGGCCCGTGCCATTCCAAGACCAAGTATCGTGCCCTCGTGTTGTGCCTAAATGTCGTGCCTAGGTATTGTGCCCTCCCCGGTGCCAATCAATTATGATGATGATGGATGATGATATGACGATACGATGATGTGAACGTGTTGAAGTTGATGACGATGAACCTAAACAATTAATATTATAATATTTATGGTTCCGGGTATTTTGATAACTAGTAATTAAGAACTAGAATTGAGCCGATAGGAACAGGAATCGACTCATCAATATATTAGTCTTTTCCATCGATGTTTTATTATATTAAAAAATGTAAGAACTAAAATACCCTAGAACTGATTGGTTCCATAATCGATTATCTGGCAACACCGTGCCATAGCCTATGCCAAAGTGCCCTTGCACACTGCCAACAATGTGCCAATGTGCCATTTAAGTGCCAAGAAACGTGCTAGTGTGCCCAATACCGTGCCATGGCATGTGCTAAAGTAACCTTGCACACTGCCAACTAACATATGCGAATGTGACATCACAGTGCCAATCAACGTGTCAAAGTGCCCAGCACCGTGCCATGGCATGTGCCAAAGTGCCCTTGCACACTGCAATATGATAGGATCATCCACCCACCGTCGAATCATGTCCATGAAATGTATATTTAATTTAAATATGATGTTGATCCCCTGATAGTAGTGCATAACTTAATAATTAGTATTATATTGATCACAAATAATAGCATAAATAAATTTTTTGTAATCGCAAATAAGTAAAATAATGGTTTCTTTTTTCAACAAAATAAATTTCATTGGAAACACTAGCCTAGCTCAGTTTTAAGACAGATATGAGAGTCGCAAATGATATTTGATTATTTGCGACGTAAATAAACGTCGCTAATAATAACATTGCTAGTAAGAGATTATTTGCGATAGTGCTTGCGTCGCTAATAAGAAATTACTGGCAACGCATGTAACCGTCGCCAATATTAAGTTATCTGCGACGAAAAAGTGTGTCGTAAATAATTTAATACTAGTTGCGACTTTTGTATGCGTTGTAAGAAATAAACTTAACATTGGCGACAGACGTAAAATGTCGCAAATGATAATTACGATATTTATTTTATTTTAAAATTTAAAGTTATACTATTTGCGACGCTAAGGAATGTCTCAAATGATGAACGCATTCTCCGCTACCTTAAGACCCTAGCGACGCCAGTACTTATCGCTAATGTATTTTTTTGGCGACGCTTTAAGAGCATCGCAAATGAATTCGTCGCAAAAAGTGTGATCTGTTGTAGTGACAAGAAGATAAAGGGGTTCATTTTGACTATGCAAATTGGGATGTATAACGGACTAGTCCTATAGATCGAGAAGTGTAAATGGATTCTGTACCATTCACAAGCGAGTTGGACATGGAATCTGGGGCCATATCCTCCAGGGAAGCAAATATGAAACCATGAGTTGTATGTGGGAATATTGGGACCCACATATATACTCGAAGTACATGGGGCTAATCTGGGCAGCTACGTGTATGCACTAATGGGGTACAAATAATCTGGAGACTCGTACCAGACAAAGATCCATGGGTTGTATAGGAGAAAATTGGAAGTCATGTGTACGAACCCATGGTGTAAGTATACTGAGATTTGTACAACGCAAAGGTCCAGTGGTTGTATGTGGGAATATTGGGGCCTGCATATGTGCTCATATACACGTGACTAATTAGAAAGTCATGTGTATGCACCCATGGTGTACAAGTATACTGGGACTTGTACAACACGAAGATCCATGGTTGTATATGAGAAATACTGGGGCCCATACACATACTTATATACATGTGGCTAATCCAGGAAGCCACGTGTACACACCTATGGTGTACAAGTATTCTAAGACTTATACAACGCAAAGATCTATAGGTTGTATGTGGGAATACTAGGGCCCACATACGTGCTCATATACATGTGACTAGCTGGGAAGCCATATGTAGGCACCTATGATGTACAAGTATTCTGGATACTTGTACAACACAAAGGTCCATGTGTTGTATGTGGGAATACTAGGGCCCACACACATGCTCATAGTAAACTCCCACTACACCACCAAGTTCTCAAAACATCTACAAAATAAATTTTGAATTGTCGTAAAGAAATAATAGGGTCACTATTGTTCCTTTTAAACTAGGTAATCCACCAAATATAAACATTAAGAGGTAACAAATTCATTTCCCTTTGTTCCTATACTTTTTTTTTCCTTCTAATCGTTTATATGCTGGGTTATTGTTTTAGGTGTAACCCCACATAATTTTAATATTTTGATTAGAGAGTATGTGGTCACTAACTATGAAATTTCTGAAAGAATGTGCTTATGTTGATATTACTAAAAATAATTTTATCGAGCATTACAATATTAAGCATTTTGTTGATTTATTAAATTTTTCTCTTAATCTTGATGTAAGATTGAGGCTGAAAACTACAAGACGGTGTTATTACCAAGAAGCAAAGTAATATGAATTGATCCAATCAATTATTCATGTAATAATTTTTTTATATTTTTGTCAAATTGTGTAAAAATATATATCTACAATGTGTTTTTATTATGCGACAGGGTCATTGACTGACCCAAAAATAGATTATTTAAATTAAAAAAATTTCTTTAAATCCAAAACTATTTTTTATTTCATCTTGTCATTGAAAATAAAATAATTCCTCAATTCAACGATGTAGCTGACAAAACATGAACATTAGATTTTTTCGTATAAAATAATTAATAAAGTGGCTAAATGACAAATTTTTACTAAAGATGTTAAATTGATCGAATTTATACTTTTTGAAACCTCAAAATGAATATTTATACACGAATTTTGCCTTCTCTACCTTTTTGCATTATACAAAATTTTTAACTATGGTTTATATTTATAAAGATTGTATCAAATTAGCTATTTCTTTCTCTATTGATCTTTCTCTCTCTCTCCCTCTCTCTCTCTCTCTCTCTCTCTCTCTCTCTCTCTTTTATTTTTAGTTTTTTTTAATATATAAATCTATTAGATAATAATTAGGTAATTTGTAATTGATAAGTAAACTACGATGGCTCGAAATAATGGAGGTGGTACTAAATCACAACTGTAGCATAGCAACAATCAATTTGTGCTACAAAAGGACGCCATAGAGAATACCTATAGGTTCTATTTTTCTCCTTATCATAAAACAAACATCAATTACCTTCCAATATGTATAAAAGATAACTTACATATATATGCGGATTATTTTTCATTTTCTACCCTTTTAAACGCCAATGGTCAAAAAGATGTTTATTACCTTTTATCCTTTCACTAAATTTTGGTAACTTTAAAACTTTTTACTATTTTAATAGTATAGTTTCGAAGACAAAGCTTTTTTTTTTCTTATCACAGTCGATATTAATATAAAATAGATAATGTTACAAGGATTTTTTATTAAGGACTTTTTGTAATGGATATTAAATATGAAGCCAACACCTTAAACAAGACTTTTCCCTTTTATAAATTTTATTACTCAAGCAAGCTTTTTCATTAAAATATTATAGATAAAAATCTTCCGCTTACCTTCCTTAACAAAGATCTATATGACATTTTATATAAGCACCTTCTCTTATACATTTCACCATTTCCTTTATATTTTTGTTCCTTCCAAGTATAACATCACTTTTACATATTCATTTTATGGGTTAGCTTAAGATTCTTTTAATACCTTTGCATGTGGTGGTCACTAAAACCCAACTAGCCCATGTAGTTCTACAAACTAAAAGCTTAATCCCTACTTTAGAAATTATAACGAGCTGCGCTATCAAAAACTTTACCCGTCTTATAATTCTATAACAACTACATACCAAGCTACATCTTAGCCTAATATGGGAAATTTTAAAAGCACACCCCAAAATGTTTTTGGCAGGCCCCATAAGGTTGGACTTGGTCAATTAGTTTGACTCCACAATTACTAGTGGCAGTTCCCATTTTGGTCAAACTACTTTATCATTTAAAACATTCTTTCCCATTTTATATGGAGAAATAAGCTCAAGAAAATTTGATGGAAGAGGACAATGGGTCTTCCAAACCTCCAAAAGACCATCAATCAGTTCCTTTTCAACTATTCCCACATGTTTTCTTACATATTTTGTAGTTTTAAAATGGAAAATTTTATTTTGTAACTATTCCTATTGTAGTTTTGAAACAAAAAAATTTGATTTCGTAACTACGTTTTGTTTGATTTCTTAACTATGCCGAGCATCCCTTGGACCAGACAGTATTCCTACTGTCGGCAAGTGTCGGCAGCTGTTGAAGAACCTATTGCTAGAACTTTAAACTCTATTGTTCTGCCAATTTTTGATTCGTTCTAATCGGGGTACTTCGACACACTTTAGGGGCGATGTATGTGATTATATTAGTGTGTTTTCTAGCCACCGAAGAGATATTTTGGTCAGTCTATTACCTGTATGGATCAAGCCATTCCACCATGCCTAGTTTTATATTCAATGCACGGGTGTGTGCTCGATCTTTGGCTTCGATTCTTCATAAATGTTCAGACTACGAATGACCTTACGAAACTGAAAATTATGGAACTAACAATAGGGACTCTTTCGCCCCTTCGACAACCATTCTTGCACTTGAAGACGAATCTCCTCATTTGAAAATGGGGATACGCGATAAGCTTCTTTATAAGGTAGACTCACTTCTACCTTCAACTGAATCTATTATAAATATTATTATAAAAATTAATAATTATCATTATGATTATTTATTATTATTATAATTATTAATAATTTATTGTATAATATTATAATCATAGTAGAGAAAGAGGAGAGAGAAAGTCCATACAAATTCCATCTATATTGGTTGGATTTGGCTGGCCAAATTTTTTCACAAATCTTCATAAAAAGTCTATGGAAGTCCATCAACTCACAAATCCACCATTTTGAAGTCCACAACCAACCATATGGGACTTCTATGGACATTGATGAAGTTTACAACCACCAAATGGGAGTTCCGCGGACTTCGTCAAAGTCCACAACCACACACCCCTTGGATTTCATGAGTCCATCCAAATCCTAATTGACTACCCCCTGTTAAATTAGCTCCTGTGTTAACTCATTCATGAAATTTCAAAGTTAACTTCAATCAAGTACTTATTAATTCAACAAAAAAGCCCAAGGTTCTATAAAAAGATGAACCAAAGGTGTTAGGGGGATCTCTTCATCACCATATAGATCATACCCATGTAAAATCACTTCATTCTAAAACTTTTAAGCCCATCAAAAGTTAGTTTAAAATTACCAAAACAAATCCAAATAATCCAACTTTTGATGGGTTAGAAGTTTTAAAATGATTCAATTTTAGGCGAGGAAGATCTTTCTATAGTATGTCATCCTGATCGAAAGTTATACAAAACTAAATCATCTTCAATCATGTGGGACTTACAATAATTGAGCATTTTGATACTGGATAATGTATCCCTCCTCAATATGATACTAGGTATATCGCCGTGCCTACGACACGACTCAATGCCTCGTAATTAAGGTTTGCGAAATTTTTTTTTTTAGAAAAGGGTATTCTAGTCATTTCACTCTTCATTTAAGTGGAATAAAGATTGTGAAAATTAATTGTCCATCCTCCCCACATGCGCCTTCGCGCGTATGATTTGAATGTCCAAATGTGCTACGCACATTTTTCTTAATCGCGATTCGCGTGCACCAACACACACGCCCTTGGATCTACTCCACGCGACTCCACCGTCAAATGTAAATCAGGTGTAAATAAATAACTATGGCCACAGAACACATCCGATATTTTAAAAAAGAAAATAAGGTTATTTTGGTCATTTAAAGGATATAAGGGTATTAAAAAAGAAAATAAGGTTATTTTAGTCATTTATATAATAATAAAGTCGTTTAATAACCATTTTAACCTCAATATAACCCAAACTATTGATGGGGAATAAAAAAAGATACCTTCATATGTTTTAGCCGTTGATAGCTATACATAAAAAGATACCGTCCTGTTTTAATATAGATATGAGATAGGATTTACACACACTCTTGTTTATACAGTAGCCTATGAAGCCCATTTTGAGATGATCCAATGGTTAATTTTAAGTGATGATGTTCTTCTCATTATGTAGATCAACCTCATAGAATATCAGTCCATTCTAAATCTTGTAACCCCATCATCCATTGATTACAATTATTGGTAAAATGATTAACTTAATCACCGCTGATTTTCAATAAGTTGATGATGGGGTCACAAGTTATAGAATGAGCTTTTTTTGGTGAGGATGATCTATATGGTGAGGAGTACACCCTCACCGAAAATGAGGCCTTGAATATCTTTATTGTATGGATAATGATGCATGGGATTTTTTCTCATTATACATATATAAGATTTTTTGAAAGTTGAGTGTATCCTTGCCTCCATGTAATACCCCATATTTTTCTTATATGTAAGCTTGGGTGTACTTTAGCTTGGATATACTTTAGTTAGGTGTATTTAGAATTTAAGTGTGGGACTAAGGGTGCAACTAAATATATAGAAATTTATTTTTAGCAAACCCTTGGTTGTGGGTTATTGTGGGGTCCCACTTACTTTAGTAACTATTATTTAGTAACCTTATTAGAAAAATTAGAAACTCAAACTGTTTTAGGAAACTCCTAGTCGTGGGTTGTAGTAGTGGAACCATATACTTCTAATATCTCTTTTATTTTATTACTCTTATTATTATAAGTTAATTAATTAGAAACTGACCAATTTACATAAGAAACCCAAACCCATTAGGACATCTTGTACGATTTGGGAACTTGGGGGGGTTTTTACTTAGAATTGGAAAGAGGCCATATCGACATATGTTCCATCGAGTTAGGAAGAGAATAAAAGAAGGGGACTGCTACAGTAGGGGATGAAATCGATAGAGAAAGAGAGAAAAGAAGTAGCAGCAGCAGCAAGAAAGGGAATAAATCTAGGATTTTCTAAGTTTTCTTTACACTACAGGCAGGTCTCTTTATCCCTATAGTCTTGTAGCCTCTTCCAATGGTGTAGAACTTCTAGCAGCTGAAATCCTAATGCTAAAACGTAGTTACATTAGTTATGTGCTTTATATGCTTGATATAATTGGTATTTATAGCAGTACAACATGGTGTTTATGTATGCTATTTTCAAGTTTACATCAGACCTAATGATGTTAATATGTATGATGTCATCAATCTTATTAACTTTGTAGGTGTCCAACTCAAAACTAATTAGCAATAAGTGGTGTGATCTAGGATTATTATATATTGGGTTTGTGAGGCTCTCATATTCCATGTGGGACTATTCTCATCATGCCCCCTCACGTGTGGCGTTCTTTTGTGCTTAACATATGGAACTCTGTTTGGGTGACGGGGAACACATGTGGATATTGGGCCCATCACGTGTGGGCCTGTGCTCTGATACCATATTAACTTTGTGGGTGTCCAACTTAAAATCAATTGACAATGAGTGGTGTAACCCAGGATCATTATATATTGGGTTTGCTAGGCTCTTATATCCTATGTGGGACTATTCTCATCAAATCTTACATCAGATGTATGTTTTACATGTAGGTTGAAATCATGAAAATACCTGATCTAGAATTCATATGCATGTTGAAATCAAGTTATATCAGTTGTGTGCTTGTATATATATATATATATAATCAAATTTCCATAAGTTATACGAATTATATAGATGCTAAATTCATGTTTACACATATTTAAGTATCCATGTGCATGCTGAAATAATGATTAGACCTGCTTTAGCATTCATGTACAGGTTTAGCTGACATGTAAATCTGACTTAGGGTTATGCACATGCTGAAAACGAAATTATACTTGTTATATGGATTAAATACATGTTAGAACTAATCATACACATGTTCTAGTAGAGAAATTATGTGAGCATAAGTTACATGGTATATGTTTACGTTGGATCCATGTGAAACTCGTTATAGAGAATATACATATGATGCAATCAAATTTATATCCAATTGATTGGTCGTGATTTCTCACTCAATAAAAATATACCGCAATCGCACGGTTGTCTTTGCAAACAACGGCAAATACGAGTTGATCCGCAATGATTAAGAAATAAATAATTTATAATTTAATTAAAAGCTAATTACTTTGATTGAGCTTTTAGATTGATTTTGAGAAGTTGAATAAAAATAAATAAAAATGCCAAAAATTTACTGCAATTATGAGAAAACTAGGATTTCAGATTCCACTAATTGTATGCATACCATTAATCTAAACTTCCCTCTCTAATCTCTCTTCAAATATAACTCAAACCTAAACAAATTAATGTCATGGGTTTAAAAGGTATTTTCATTAAAATTTTATCTAGGATAACCAAAAATGATATGATTTCCTTCACTTTAAAAAAAAGGACAACTCCAATAATTAATTGTCAAAGCTAAGCATATAATATCAAAACAAGGGTTAAGCATATTATATCAAATCCAAACACAATTTATATATACCAATTTCGTTAAAAAGCTAAAGTGTAGAAAATAAATACTACGAGAAGATGAATCATTTTTGCTAAAAATAATTGTTAATAGAGAGATTAAGATTGAAATTAGATATCATGACATGCATATAAGTAGCTTCATCTTAAATCCTAGAGAGGAAGTTACCTATTTATAGATGTAGAGAGACAAATTGAATTGACATTGTTTAATTGATCAAGAAACACAACTTACAAGAGTAGAAAATGGTTACACCTTTGTCTTCTTCAACTCCCTTTACATCTACTATTTTCTCTTCTTTTCCCCAATTACAACTTTCTCTCACTTTACAATAACACTCTCAATAGTAGTTCAGAATATGTCTTAAAGCCTTCTCCTTTCACCTCTTTAAATAGCTTTCCTCACATATAGTTTCCTTGATTAGAGTATCAATTAGCCCCATTAAATATCTTCAAAATGGAAAGAATCTCATAAATCTTTTCCATAATTAAGGTAAGAAGAAATGGTAACAATTTAGGGAATGGGAAGGTGATACTTTCTTTTTATACAAAATACCTTAGATTGAGTTGAAATGGATGTGGATGGTGAATTTTTCCAGAGAATGGTGGGTCAAATTGATACTAAGCAAACAAAGAGAATCAACTAAAACCAAAATTAGTCTCCTAATATGATTCAATTAAATTAATTTAGAGAATATATGGTGGGGTTTACCAAATATATGATGGGATTTACCAAATATAATGAGAGACAAAGAGGAAATCCAAAATTTAATTTCCAAATGATAAGGTGATCTGCCAAAAATTAGTTTGGTGGGTCCCTCACTCAAATTCTCACATACTAGCATGGCAAGAATTAAAGTCTTGATGATGTCATTCAATTTTCTTTCATCTGACAATTAAATCAAGCTCTTACACGTATCACACGTGTACTTATGTTGGTGGCCCCACTAACGAGTTTTAGTGTGCTATTAGTAACCCGGCTGCTTGAACCAAAACGCATTGACACACCTGTAAGCCCATTCTCTGCAAATTGTGAACACTAACTAATATAAATTGAGGAGTAATTTTGCAACAATCATGTGTTCAACACCAACCTAGGCCATACTCAATCTAAATACTATAGGTTACATGGAATCAGTTATATGAATGTTGTGGTGATATTTATATGTTGGTATATTCGTGTGTTATTGATTTTACCAGTGTTCCGAGGTTAAGTTGATTGTTGGGCATAGATATACAGTTTGCAAGCATTGAGTGGCACTAAAAGGTACTTGAATGACCACGACTGTAGAGCTATAGGAGTGATGTGTTACATATATAACAAGCTGATGAGGTTAGAAAAAATACATAGGACACTCATTGGTTACGTTTGAAACAACTTGTGATGGTGATGGGATAAATTGTGTTAGTGGTTCGCTCGACCCTCTTTATGTGTAATTATGAGATGACCGAGGGGTCGCATAAGGGAAGTTGAAGGTGAACCTAGCCGAAGCTGGTTACCTATATATTGAGTGATAAAGGTCGATGTTAACACAAGTATACTTAGTGCACGATTGAGTTAACTTGTGGACCACATGTTGATAGGGTTTAACTAAAGACTTTCGACAGGTAACATAATGAGCTTTTGGGAGTATAAGTTCCACTAACTAATTGTTGCAGAGTTTACAACTTCTAGAGTTACTATATTATTAAAAATGTCGTGTTCTTGTGTTATATTTATTCTGGTTGGGTTTATCTACGAGGATTATAGGTATATGGAAATCTGTTATTGTTAGGTTTTGACCCAGATGTTATTTTATAGGACATAGAGAGCAAGGAGAATAACCAACCTGATTCGTAGAGGAGTTTTGGAGGGCTTGAGTTATTTTACTACTTTCTTTTAGGTAGTTAGCAGTTATTCAGTTTCAAGTCTTTTACTCTGGATATCAACCTGCGTGTCAAAGACTCTCACTTTAGTTTTATTTTATCCTTTTTAAACTTTACACTTTTATTATTATTTAAGTAGTGAAAGTTTTTAATATTATTTAATTGTGCTGACTTGTGAGTTCTATATTTTTGTGTTGTTGCCTTGCATTGACATGTACGCTAGATGTATTTTTGGTATCTTAGAATGTTCGTAGGTTTGGATTTTAGGGGTGGCCAACTTGAGGATCCGAATTTAGGGCGTATTGGATCTGCCCCTTAATAATAATTCACGACGCCACTCTTAAGAGCTAAAAATAGTTTTTTTCATTTGTTTGTATTCTTATTTTGCAAAATACTGTGGACAATGTTTTTTGGAAATTGTTGCCTAGCTATTTTTTATATCTTGAATAGTTGTTAACAGCAGACTTTTAATTATGAGAGTGGTACGGTGACATTGTTATATTTAACAAGACTGTTACACTAGCCAGTTCTCTGTAAGGCCCAAATGAAAATGAACCAAAGGTTAATTTTCAATAAAGATGAACTACATGGTGAGAATAGATATCTTAAGAGAATATCAGCTCATTCTAATTAAAACTTGTAAACTCATCACACAATTATTGAAAATCAAAAGTGATTAAATCATTCACGTTTACTGTGAAGTAGCATCAATGGGTCTTCTGCATGTAGGCCTCACAAGCCATGGTAACAGTGATGTCTTATATAACGATGTCACCGAAGCTAGTCTCATTAATTATACAAGCCCTCTGCATGTGTTTCACATATGTTGAAAGTCTAAAATCCTTACGGTTATTAGTTGGAATAACCGTATGTCAATGTGACTAAGGTTAAGGATTACGCAATCACCAAATAAAAATAATATTGGTGATAAAGATGGAAACTAAAATCTCTAATCAAGAGTATTGACTTATTCGATTCTTTAACATGCGGAAACAAGAATCGAATATTTCAATCTCTTAATAAATATAAAGATATGCACAAGAGATTTTGTTTACGAGAAAACCCAAACTGGGAAAAACCTCGGGACCTAGTCCAGAAAAGAATCCACTAGAAGAAATGAAAACTTACAAACCGATTTACCACTCGATGGACATGAATTACGACTCCCTCTACGCTCCAACAATACAGTGTATAGTTCTTCAACAAATTCAAACTCCACGAATTTGCCTCTTAGTAGATGATGATGCGTCTCCAACTTGACCTCCGCAAGTCCCGCACCATGAACCAATACTTGACTCTTCAAGTATCACCACTTGCTTGACACTTTCAAGCTTCACCACCGGAATACCACCGGCACACAAAAACAGAGTTTTGGTTTAAAGTGGGAAGGATTTGAACCAAGTTCAACAAGCTTGAGAACTAAGAATTTCGAGTTTGAAAAACTCTCAAGAGCTTGTTGAGGTGAGGGGTGAATGGTTGATTGAATACTGGAGATTCAACCCCTATTTATAGTGAAGATGTCCAGCTCAATCCTAGACTAAATTATTAGTTCTAGGTCTAATGGTAGACACCATTATTGGGGATGAGAGAATAATCCATTGAGCCTCTCATCCCACTTAGAAATGTTTTCCCATGCTCAATTATCTCCCTGAAACAAGGCTTAGAGGGAGATGAGCAATAATGTGTTAAAAAGTTACTTTACAGCTCAGAAAATCGCACTAAAAAAAAAGAATCTGGGCGTTGGTTTCGAAATCAAGCCAGTCGGTTTCGAAACCAACATGTGGTTTCGAAACTGACCTGATTTGGTTTCGAAACCAACAAGCACCTGTGATGGTTATTGTCTTTTGGTTTCGAAATCAACAGGTTGGTTTCGAAACCAAACTTCATCTGAAGATAGATGTGGTTTTGGTTTCGAAACCAAACTGTTTGGTTTCGAAACCAAAATTCATCTGAAGACAGATGAGTTTTGGTTTCGAAACCAACAGTTTTGGTTTCGAAACCAAACTTCATCTGTCATCAGATAAAGTTTGGTTTCGAAATCAAACTGAGGTTGATTTCGAAACAGACTTTTCCCTATATAAAAATAACACCATCAATGCAGTTGGTTTCGAAACCAAGCTTCTTGGTTTCGAAACCAAAACTGTCCAGATTAAATTTTTATCTTTTAAAACACATTTTATCAAGAACAAACAGTGTGGGAAACACTCTTAGCAATCTAACCACCTATGGTACTTAGTGTTCTAAGTCACTTACCATCCTAGGATGTCTTCCGGTGGTGAGTTGAGTTTTTCGGAGCCTTTGTAGATTTCTTCTCTTTCAACCGAAGTGAACCGAGACTCACTAGACTCTAACTCAGAATTACAAGAGATCATCTTGAGTTAATTTTTGACACGAAATTCGACAAACATAAAACATGGACTTTTCATATGTTTTTTTTACATTGGACTTGTTCCTTACACTGTGCTAAGATTATTCTCATAAAAACCGTCCCTTAGATCTTCCAAATGCAACCCCCAAAGTAAATTTCAGTAAATTATCTACTGGATGCAATCATCCAATTGGTCACAACTAACAAATGTATCTATTTCTAAAGAATTGGACCTTAAATTTATGAAGTGATAAAGATCACCTATCATTAAAATTTAAGTTATTGGATGATTGAATCTAATAGTGAATAAAAAGTGTTCGAACCTTCGTAATACGAACTGTGGTATATGGGTGGCACTCCCGCTCCGAACCACGCTTTGATGCTCCCGCTCCAAATGCATTTAGAACTAGAGACATTTTTTTATTGGCCGCTCTAACACTCCCGCTCCCGCTCACGCTCCACACTTTAGTTACTTTGTTTTAACACAATATTAAGCACCGCCCCTCCTTTTTTGTATTTTGTAAGGAAGGTAGTTAGTTTTTTATTTTTATTTTAAAACAATAATGTTTTCATACCTAAATTACCCCTCTCTTTATTTAAAGTGTGGAGTCTATGTATTTTTTCTTGAGTGGAGTGGTGACGTGGCGGAAAGAGAAAATAATATTTTTAGAAATTTAAATTGCTATAACTTTTAATCTACAAAGTGGTTTGTGACAAAATTTATATTTTTAGAAATTATTTTTTAAGATCTTCAAAATGAGATCAAACAAGAATATCAAATTCAAAGGAAATTTTTTTCTGTAACTGGACTAAACAAACAAATTGCATATATAAAAACCTTTGCAAGTTGTAATTTGCCTACTTTGCATAAGCTTATTTTGCATACTTTGCATAATTTTGAGCATCTGCACTTTTCGAAACCTCTATACAAGCATGTTGCATAATAAAAAAAAGCCCAAAAATTACTTTTGCAATAATACAAATTATAATTTGTATAGTTAAAAAGTATGCAAATTATAATTTGTAAAGCATATTTTGCATACTTTTGAGCATATGCACTTTTCTAAGCCTCTATACAAACAGATTGCATAACAAAAAAAGTCCAGAAATTTCTTTTGCAAATATGTAAATTATAATTTGCATACAATTATTTGAGTTTTTAGCTTTGTAAATGGGTTTTTCTGGATTTTTTTCTTGAATTTGGTGGTCATGTCCGATCTTATTTTAAAGATCTTTAAAAATAATTTTCAACGGTATAAATTTTATTCAAATCCAATTTATATTTTGAAAAATATGGCCATTTTTATGTTAAAATTCATTAAATGTAGTTTGCTAACATGCCCGCCCTTATTCAACATAGGTTTTTCCGTCTTTTTTATTGCGCTAACGTGCGCCGAGGACTGTTAATGCATAAAAAAAGCCCGTCCTCCCCGTCATTTTTTCCCATGCAAGGGTATATCACTCATATTTGCGTTGATTTAAACCCAATTAAAATTACACATATAGGTGCCTCCCTTTCATGGTTTACTGATTTGGGATCAGTAATTGTATCAGGTCCAATTCTATGCCACCTAAAAAGAAAGTTTTGATCGCTCAACTTTTTTAGTTTAAAACATATAATTAATTTCAAAATCACTTTTCTGCTGGTCATTGTCTTAAAAAACTACTGCATTTTTAAAACCATGAGCTCCTTTAGCCTTTAAAACCAGTTCTTAAAACTTCTTTTTTTTTTAATTTTTTTATGAGGGACTAATGCCCAAATTACAACAAGGCTTAGATACACCACAAGAGGCATGTGAGAAGCTCATAAACTGCCTTAAACACTATCTCCAACAGAGGTCGTCGTCAACAGAAAAAACAAAGCTAAAGGCACCACCAACAGGTGCAGGAAAGGGCACCACCAGCGGATGCAGATAAGGACACCACCAAGGCACCAACGGACGCAACAACCATTTTATTAGAAGTTTCTACACACACACATATATATATATATATATATATATATATACATATTAAATTATATGGGTCTTACTCAATGGTAATACCACAGCGAGAGAGTTTTGAACCTAAGACCTTCAAGTTATAACGAGGGATGCCAACCACCTGAGCAAGTGGTTCTTGGCAGTTCTTAAAACTTCTATTTTCAAGAAACACTCCCAATAGTTGATGACCGTCTGTTTCATGTCGTCTAACGAATATTGACTGAATAGAAAATATAAACCTCAGTAACCAGAGCGCATAACGAGAGCATGAGGAGCAGGAACAGAAGCGTTAGAGCGACAGATTAAAAAACATTCTTAGTTTCAAAATGCCTTTCAGAGTAACAACGTCGAAGTGTGATTCGGAGCGGGAGCGCAAGGTTTCAGAGTGGGAGCATCACCCCTATATCAAGCTTCCAATTAGTTATATTATAAATGAGAATACTAAATATTAGTATTATACGTGGCACGTGATGAAGAGTGGAGTATGATTAGATTAATGTTATGAGAAGTATTAGACATTACCTTTGTAATTAGTGTGAGCACCTAACCCTTCTAATTATCTATAAATAGGGGTGGATCACTTGAAAAAGGGAATAACAGTTTTCATATTAGTGAAAACTTGAGAGAGTTACACCCGTGGAGGTAGGCCAAAGGCTGAATCACATAAATATTATGTCTATTCCTTTTTCTCTCTACTTTCTCACTCTTTTTTATCTTCTTTAACAGGATCATCACCATCCATGAAGATTAATTGTAAATGTAGAAATTAGGTGTTTACAATAAACAATGGAAAAAGATAGATACGAAGAATAGAAGAGATACAAAATAATGAACGATCAAAGAAAAAGAGATTGAGGAAATCTTAGTAACCCTAACCTTGGTATAGGGGTGATGATGCTCCCACTCCAGAATCTTGCGCTCCCGCTCCGAAGACATCGCGGTATTAAGAGTTATTTAGTAAAATCTCTATTGTTGGGTCCTGGAACCAACAAATGATGGGGTTGAATTAGTAAAAATGTGGGTTGAAATATCCATCACCAAAATATTGAGGAACTTATTAAATCTATATAATAAAACAGAGCGGTCTTTACTGACTAGGACAACATGAATTGCTGACTGGGACAAATATCCAACTCTTAATTATTAAAAATTAAAAATGTTATAATTTTTTATGTACAAATTAGCTTGTAACAAAATTTATATTTTTGAAAAGAGCTCGAGAAGATCTTTAAAATGAGACCAGACATCAATACTAAAAAAGAAAGGAAAAAAAAGAGTATTTTTAGGACATATTAAGTTTAAACGGGGTGTAGACGGCACATGATCGGCATGCCGAAGGCATGTCGACATGTGCTGCATGCACGAACTTCCAGACTAACTTGCTAGAGTATATTTTGAACGATGAAAATATTTGACGAATTACGAATCGTGCCGAAGGCACGGGTTATCGCTAGTTAACTAGAAGGAGTGATGGGACTTTTGAAATTGATAGCTAGGAAGTACGGACAAATCTTAGAAAAGTAGAACACGAACTCAAAGAATATATATTTATGTAAATTTATAAATTTTTTTAGGGTTAATTAGTCCGAGGGTCCCATATTATGACCAATGTTAGGATTTGGGTCTTGCGTATGTCCAACTTTGAGTTAGGGTCCTGGATTGAAGGTTGGCCGAGTTGAACGTCTAAAAAGTGACTAAAATCTGTAAAATTACGAGAATACCCTTTAACAGGACCCAAACACTAATTATGAATTATCATTAGGACCTAAAATCAAATTTCTTGTTGGTGGATTTGAAGTTAGAAATAGTCAGATTATTGTAATTCAGTAAAAGCTACCAGTGATTCAGGATCTACTCGGTCTTAATCTTTATGCTCTGGGTGAGGATGAAACCATTAATGGCGATGGGTTTTAAGCCGTGGTGGATTGGAACCAACCACAAATATGAGCCACTTGTGGGTTTGATCTCTAACTGAGAATTCATACTGATCCAGTACATAGTTCCCATGAAGATGCAAGAGTGTGCATACAAATTGGTGAAGATTTTATTTTATTAATTCTTTACAGATTCAAAGATAATCCTACAGAGGCAATAGTTCTATTTCCAAACACATAAACAAAAAAAATTTGATTTTAGGTCCTACTGATAATTCATAATTAGTGTTTGGGTCATGTTAAAGGGTATTCTCATCATTTTACAGATTTTCGTCAGTTTTTAGACGGTCAACTAGCTCAACCGTTAATTCAGGACCCAAACTCAAAGTTGGACATATACAGGACCCAAACCCTAACATTGATCATAATATGGGACCCTCAGACTAATTAACCCTTTATATATATAACAAGTAACAAATGGTATGAGAAATAGAAATTTTGTAGAGTTGGTGCATCAATAATGATGCTATGTTTTTTTTTTTGGTTAAAATAAGGATGGTAAGTTGTTAAAAAGTAAAATCCATGGGAGTAATACTTTTAGTTGTATTGCAGTGTTATGATGTGTCCACGTGTCAATGGCATGTCCACAACGTGTCGTCCAAAATATGTCATGTGGGACAAACATGCGCCGTATCTGACATGTGCCCCACACACAACACTTCACTATTTCGAAGTGTCTGTACTTCTTAGGTTGATAGTTCAACAAATGGTATAAGTGGTATAGGTCTTAATTTCACGTTGTGACCAGTTTTCTAAGACTCTTAACAAATTGTAAAAGGAGTGGGATCCATTGCCATGAGGCCCATGACAAATAATAGCACCTTCTTATATGCTCTTTGTCAGAGGATGATTTAAGAGCTGATTTTTGGTGAAGATGTTTTCATCACCATGCAAATCACCATATCTAAAATATAACCAGTTTTAAAACTTTTAAACCCCTCAAATCATCTTGTAAAAATTAGAAAATTTAAGTCTCATTGTTTTCCAAATAATTATTTGATGAGTTTGTGTTGATTTTTGGATATAAGATCTACATGGTGAAGAGAACATTTTTACCAAAAATTTGCCCTTCAATCATCTTTGTATGTGATTTTTATTTCTAACATTTGGTTGCCTAAGATGAAAGCTTGGCAAAAAGAAAGAAGAGAATTGCTACAGGGACACCAATTGGTAACATCTTTTTGACATCAATTAATGTCTGACTAGTTTCTGACCCAATTGGGTATTAAAAAACAGTTTTAATGGAATAGATTAAACCGGTTCATAANGTCTCTTATGAGAACCGGGTCTTGAAAGATGTTATGAACCGGTTTAATCTATTCCATTAAAACTGTTTTTTAATACCCAATTGGGTCAGAAACTAGTCAGACATTAATTGATGTCAAAAAGATGTTACCAATTGGTGTCCCTGTAGCAATTCTCAAGAAAGAAATCACTCTGCGAAAGGGAATTAAAGAAATTGTAGATACTCAAAATGACTGTCATGTATGCAGCTAACTTGTCGAAATTTCATTCAACCTAAGTATGGACTTCTTCCTAGTTTTAACATAAAAGCCTGATTAACACCCGTACTGACTTGAGCGTTGGTGTGCTTTTTGCACCCCCAACCCCCCAAAAAAAAAAAACAAAAACAAAAACAAAAGAAGCTTCTGGAGGAGCCACAATTAATCCATTTGATCTAGAAGAAGAAACCCCTGAAGATTGCTAGAACATTTTTGTCCCAACGAGTCCCATAATTCACAGGTGTCAGCGCTGATCCACTAGGATGGTGGATTATCAATTTAGTTGCTTGCGACATAAAATTTTTTGGTGTATGTTTAAACTTTAGGGTTTTAGGTTTTAAATGCGTGATTGTCCCAATTGGAAAAATTGAGTGATATAGTTAGAACCCTCGTTAGCAATCACCCGAATTATTCCTTTTAATACTCGTACTTTTCCGTATTTCCGAATAATGTTTAATACTTCCGTCCAAACGAAATCTAATCAATTATCCACGAATTTTTTTAGCTAAAACATTTAAAACACGTTTAACTGAATTACCGAATGAAATAGGTAAAAAATACTCCTATTCTATTTAATGACTATTGGACTTTGAAATCAAAAAAATAAAAATAAAAATAAACCCCAGCTAATTGCCTAAGGACCCTTCTTTGTTTTCTCTCTTTATCTATAAGGACCCCAATTCTCTCAATTTCTCTCTTCATTGACATATTCGGAACTCCATGAAGTATCTAGAAGACTTGGCATATTGCCGAATTTTTGCTATCAAATTTCTGTATGTGAAAAGTATTAAACAATAACTAACTCTAAATCGAATATTTTCCGTACGACGAATGATTAACCGAATATTGGACCGTATTACAATTCTTATGAACCGAATAATACTCGTACTTATGCCGTCTCGAATTTTAACCGTACGCCGAATTGCTAACAAGGTTAGAACTCTTTATAAGTCTTACCAAGATTATATATGATGCTTAGCTCGATGAGTCAACCTTAGTCAATAAACTCATGCTCCATTATTATGTGATGGAAAAGGTTTTATGATTTCATACATCATACTGTATCGATCTCTCTCTATGGGGCCCGCATTTTTAAACTAAACTTTTTTTAAATGAAATGCACGAGCTCTTTCTAATCCAGTGCATCAAGCTCATTTTCAAACGAGGCATTATTGTATCCACTTCAAAGTCATTATGGGGCCAGCATTTTTTAACCAAGCTTTTTAATGAAATGCACGAGTGGCCCCCTAATAATATAGTAAGACCCACTATTTCATAAAAATTAATAGGTTTCCTTTTTAATATAACTTTTTTTCACAAAATCATTATACCAACCAATGCCGAACACTAATCGTTACATAACTTCTCATAGTACAGGTCAATCCAGAAAATGAGGTATGGTAGGTGAATCTTTATAGGAAGGTTGAGAAGTAAATTACCATTTTGTTCTTTCTCTTTCTTTAGAATTGATTTTTAGTCTAAATATTATTTATTTCAAAACATGCACACAGGATTCCTTTCATTAAGAATATCAGATATCCGCCATTGAGAGGGTATCAAGAAATTTTTCAAACAATACAAACAAAGCTTAAATATTAGTAGTAGACTCCTCACCTCACCACCAAGTCCTCAAAACATCTACAAAACAAATTTTGAATTATCGTAAAGAAACAATAGGGACTTCTTAAAGACTCTATTGTTCCTTTTAAACTAGATAATCCACCAAATAATAAACGGTAAGAGGTAACAAATTCATCTCCCCTTGTTCCTACTTTTTTTTTTTTTTTTCTTCCAATCGTTTATATGATGTATTATTGTTTCCGGTGTAACCCACGTAGTTTTAACATTTTTGACTAGAGATTATGTGGTCACCAACTATAAAATTTATGAAAGAATCCGTTTATGTTGATATTTACTAAAAATAATGTAACTGAGCATTACAATTTTAAGCATTTTGTTGATTTATTAAATTTTGCTCTTAATCCTGATGTAAGATGGAGGTTGAAAATTGCAATACAGTGTTGTTTTCATGAATGAAAGAAATATGAATTGATCCAATCAACTATTTATGTAATGATTTTTTTTTATATTCATTGTCAAATTTTATAAAAGTATATATTTGCAATGTGTTTTCATTATGCAACAGGGTCGTTGATTAACCCAAAAATAGATTACTTAAAGTAACGAAATTTCTTTAAATCTAAAACTGTTATTATTTCATCTTGTCATTAAAAATAAAATGATTCCTCAATTTAACGAAGTAGCTGACAAAACATGAACAATAGATTTTGTCGTATAAAAGAATTAAAAAAGGGGCTAGACAACAAATTTTTACTAAATATGTTAAAGTGACAGAATCTATACTTTTTCAGACATCAAAATTATATTTATACACGGACTTTGCGTGCTCTACCTTTTCGCCTTATACCGAATTGTTAACTATGGTTTGTGTTCATAGAGACATTAGCTATTTCGTTTTTTTTTTCTCTCTCTCTTATTCTTAGTGTTCTTTATTCTTTTAGTATATAAATCTATGGGATAATAATTAGTTAATTTGTCATTGATAAACAGACTATAATGGCTAGAAACAATGGAGGTGATCGACCCAAATCGCAGCGTCAACATAGCAACAATCGATTTATGCCGCAAAAGGACACCACAGAGAATGCCTATAGGTTCTATTTTTCTCTTTATCATAAAACAAACATCAATTACCTTCCAATATGTATAAAACATAACTTATACAGATTATTTTTCATTTTCTACCCTTTTAAACCCTAATGATCAAAAGGATGTTTCTTACCTTCTATCTTTTCTAAATTTTGGTAACTTTAAAACTTTTTACTATTTTAGTAATATGGTTTCAGAGACAACAACTTTTTTTTTGTTATCACAGTCGATATAAATATAAAATAGATAATGTTACAAGGATTTTTATTAAGGACTTTTCGTAATGGCTACTAAATATTAAGCCAAGATCTTTAACAAGACTTTTTATGAAAGAAGTGTTCAAACCCTGTGTCAAAACATTGTGTCCCAAGAACCCAACCTTTTAAATTTTATTCCTCAAACAAAAATTTTCAATGAAACTAATATTCTAGATAAAAATCTTCAACTTACCTTCCATAACAAGAATTTATATGACATTTTACACAGCACCCTCTTTTCTACATTTCACCATCTCCTTTATATTTTCGTTCCTTCCAAGCATAACATCCATTTTTCATATTCATTATTGTACTCTAATGCGAATGATGCTTGTGTGTCTACTACTCTACTAGTACTGAATATAACAACAATGCTTAAGTGACTTCAGCACGTCGGTTGTTGGGCCTATTATAGGCTAGCTTAAGGTTCTTTTAATACTTTTGCATACGGTGGTTGCTAAAACCCAACTAGCCTATGTAGGTCTACAAACTGAAAGCTTAAGCCTTGCCTTAAAAGTTATAACAAGCTGGGCTATCAAAAAATTTACCCGACTTATAATTCTGTAACAACTACATACCAAGCTACATCTTAGCCCAATATATACTTTAGTTGAACTAAGAGCAATATAAATATAGGAAATTTTAAAGGCACACCCCAAAATGTTATTGGCAGGCCCAGTAAGGTCGGATTTGGTTAATTAGTTTGACTCCACAATTACTAGTGTTCGTCCCCATTTAGTCTACTTTATCATTTAAAACCTTCTTCCCCATTTTATATAGAGGAAGAAGCACAAGAAAATTTGATAGAAGAAGACATTGGGTCTTCCAAACCTCCAAAAGACCATCAATTAGTTCCTTTTTAAGTATTCCCACATTTTCTTAACATATTTTGTAGTTTTGAAACAAAAAATTAGATTTGGTAACTATTTCTTTTTTCGTTCTCGAATTACGATTCTAGTAGTGGAAGTTTGTTTTTCTCTTCGAAAAATGGCATCACGACGCCGATTAGTTGGACACAATCCGGAATACAAGGATCGAGTAAAATAAATTAAAAAAAATAGATAAAAGACTAAAAGGACACCTCATTGTCATTTTCTTTGACTCAAATAAGCATATGGCTGTCAATTTCAGTAGTACAAATCAGCACCAAATTGCCAATTTAGAGTAGGATGTCGGTTTTGCAATTTCTGGTACATAAATTAGAGTCGTGTAACCAAAAAATTAAATTTAAAACGGCAGTGTAGAGTTGATTGTGAACTGTGCTTCAAAACAATACTGTGGATGCAACTCGAAAAAACTGGCTTTGAAGGAATAAAAATAGGAAAAAAAGTAGGTTTCGGGGGTTCACTGATTAGTAAACCTCCAGTGCTAGTAAGGTCAAGACCGTGGTCGTCCGTCTCTAGTTTGCCGATCGCTAAGATTTCAAAGATTGACCAGCCAGCTGGGTTGGTTTGGCAATTCCTTTCTCTTGAAAATGAGTCAGATGCATGTATGCGCGAGTCACCTTCTTCTAGGGATCGTTGGCATTATTGGAAATAGTTCACCCTTATCTTATTCAAAGCCCATCTACATACTCCAACTGCCTCCTTTTGAGCTAGTCAAGTAGGTATTGAACATGGCCCACGAAGACATAGGGACTTTCTCTCCCCTTCGACAACCATTCCTGCACTTGACGTCGGATCGATCTCCTTATTTTAAAATGGGGATAAGCAATAAGCTGCTTTTGTTAGGATTTTAGGGATCAAATTAACCACAAACTAGAGATAAACAATCAAATAAGCAAATCGAGAACGTACAACAGAAAATAAAGCAAGCACCACAACGCACAAGATTTACGTGGTTCGGCAAGATTGCCTACATCCACGGACGACGATGAACTCTTTCCACTATAATGAAAATAATGAAGAATAGTTACAAGGACTTACCTCACAAGCAACCCAAGTTCCAAGCCTCTCAACCCTTACAAGGATTCTCTTAAGCCCTCCTTGTTGAAAGCCCTTACAAATATTGTTCTCACCTCTCCCTCTCTCTCTTTCTCTATCTCTAGAAGACCCTAATAAACCCCTAAGGACTCAAAATAGCACAAATCGCAACTTAGAAACTTTCCCAGAATCAAATTCCCAGCAAGTATGGGCATCCCTGAAAGTGGGTATCGATATCCCCAAAATGGGTATCGATACTCCACTAGCCTGATTTGTGGGTATCGATACTCACCCCCCTTTTGCCAAAATCTTCACAATCTCTACCTTTTGGCAAAGCTCCACTTCACGTACCTGTTCTTCTCTTCATGTTCATCATCGTCACTGCATTGCGCCTCACGGCGCCTCCGTATGTAGGATCTTAATCGATCCTACAACATTTGTACCCTGTAGATACCCACACCTTACTGCCTACTGATGTTGTTCTCCTAAATTCACCAAATACTTAACAACACGAACCGCCTGTGAAATGTCAATTTGAGTGCACATCACCACATGGACCAAGCTACCAACTGCACTCCAATCCTCCATATCAAACTCTATACTCCATCGAGATCTGACCGTGTCAACCTCCATCATGCTCGTAGCAGTATTAAGCATGTCTTCAATGTATAGCAGTAAGACAATTAAGGAACTATCTAGTAGCCTTTTGAAATACACACAGTTATCACACAAACTGTATGTAAACTCTCGACCTCCCATCACTGTGCCAAATCTCTTGTATAATTGCCTTGGCGACTTCTTCAAATCATACAAGAACTCCTTCGATTCAAACACATGATTCTCCTTCCCTGCAACAATGAAATAACTTCTGGGCTGCGACATTTCAATGTCATCCTCCAAAACACTCTTTAAGAACGCTATAAAGACTTTAAGTTGTACCGACTCAAAATCCATGGATCCCTCTTTAGCCAACAAGGCACAGTTAGAAGTGTGCTTCATTAGAGAGTAAACTTCATACACACCTTCCCTTTGTGCATCGCCCTTGACTACCAATTGCGTCTTATGCCGTGTGTCACTTGTGTTTAGAGATATTTCCTTCTTAGTGAACACCCATTTGCACCCACCTGCATTGCCTCCCTTAGGTAGCTCCACAAGCACCCAAGACATGTAAAGAGACTTCATCTCTTCACTTATCACTGCTTTCAACTTATCTTCATAAGCCAACAATGCATAGACTACGACTTCTTCATAGCCAAACCAAACTGATGCTCTAATGGTTTTCCTCTTCCTTTCACTAATAAAGAATTTCACTTCCTGTTATTGCCGAGATCCCCATGTTGGAACCTCTTCCTCATCCACATTTTTTGACGTAAAATCCGTGTGAAGTATAACCTCCACCTGCCTAGAATCACCAACACTCTCCTCCACCCAAGTCGAACTCTATTTGCTAGGATGATGCAAACTAGATTCCACATATGTGACACCCTTGCTGAATACAAACTTGTGGCTCTTTAGACACCACAATTTATTACATTTGACTCCATCCTTACAGCCCATAACCATCTTCTTCCACAATAGATCTAGCTCACTTTTACTCATATGGAAATAAGTAAAACCCCCACATATATTAATGGAATCATAACCAGCAAAATTACATAAACATACCTCAAAATATGTCTTCGACTCGATGGTTGTCAATGGTGATCTATAGACGAGATAACATGCCGGTTTAACTTCCTTAACCCGATATTGTTTACTCAACATGCACCATGCTATCTCCATAATGGTTCGGTTCATCCTTCCCGCTATCTCTTTCCTTTGAGATACTTCTCTCACCGTGAAGTGCCTCACTATGCCTTCATTCTGACAATACTTTTTCATAGGAATATTCATCAATTTCCCTTCAATAACGAAACTAATCCGCCACCATTCCTTGTCAGTCTGGGTCTTTATCATAGTCTTCCACTTCGATAAACTTTCAACGACTTCTCCTACCTTTATGACACACAACCACACTCTCCTAGAAAAGTCGTCAATGAAAGAAAATCTCATACCTTCGTTAAAATGCCTCCACACATCTAAATGGATGTAATCCAAAGTAATACTACAATGGACACCATTGCCAATTTTCATCCTATTCCAGTTTCCATAAACATAATGTTCACATCACCTTTGGCAATTTCTAACCTGTTTAGCAAGTCATCCTTGCTTTTTACATCCAATCCCACCTCACTCACATGCCCCAGCTGCATATATCTTAACCTTTTAGGATTAAAAAATTCATTGTCTTCGGTTTCAACCATGGCTCCACCTGTTACTATACTTCCTGATAAGAAATACACATTTCCTTGTCCCTCACCCTGAATCGCCAATCTGGAGTTTCGATCTACTATCTTTAGAACTCCCCCTTCGGCCACAAAACTGTAACCTTTGGATTCTAAAGCACCAAGAGAAATTAAATTCCTCTTCAGTCCAGGAATGTATCTTACCTCAGATAAGATCTTCACCTTACCCTCACTGGTCTTGATCTGAACTGTTCCTATCCCAACCGTCTTGCAAGCTAAGTCATTACCCAGCACTACATGACCTCCATCCACCTTCTTGTACGAAGAGAACTAATCCCTATTGGAACATATATGATAAGAAAAGCAGAGTCAAGAATCCATATCTCACGATGATCACCTGTTGTGACCGCCAACACCTCTCCTAAATCTGAATCATCTTCAGCTACCGCTGCTTGTGAACTTGATCCATCCCCATCCCTAGACTTTAGCTTAGGACAATCTCTCTTCATATGCCCTTTCTTGTGACACCAATAACATTCAATCTCCTTCATGGCTTTTTCCTTCAATCTAGATTTACCATATCTAGATCCCTTCTCATTCCCTTTCACAAATAAGCCTACTGCTTCATTGCTTTCTCTTGCATCCATCTTCCTAAACTCATCCGATAAAAGAGCTGATGTTGCCTCTTCTAACTTGAACTTTTCCTTTGAACCCAAGATTCCTTGAACGAATGGTTCATACGAGTCGGGAAGAGAACATAGTAGTAACATAGCCTGTGCTTCATCAGACTTCATTCAAATCCAGCCCCGGTTGAGGAAGTTGGAAGGCGTCCATGCCCCCACCGGCTCCTGTAGAAGGAAGCATTGCCCAGCCAAGTGGGGGCGTGCCTTTGGTTAAGTCCCCGATGAGCCTGCCCTATCACTACAAGCCGGAATTAGACCGGCTAAGCGCCTTGCACGATACGGCCACTACTTCACCTACATTCAACTCACAAACCAACTTTGTGAAATTATTAATGTGTTCATTTATAGCCGTACCTTCCTTGTACCAAAAACGGTACAATTGCTTCATCCGAAACAACCTACTTGATAGAGACTTCGTCATGTACAACTTCTCCAACTTTGTCCATAACGATGCAGCCGATTCCTCATGCATCACTGTGTATGTGACCTCCCGTGCCAAACACGATCGAATCGCACTACAAGCCTGTAAATCATATTCTTCCTATTCATCGTCCTTCATGTCCGCTGATCTTCCCTTCAAGGCCTTGTACAAACCTTGTTGAATCAGCGAATCCTTTACTTTGACTTGCCACAGTCCAAAATTTGTTTTTCCATCAAACTTCTCCACATCTAACCAAGAGTTCGTAACCTTCACATGTTTTGATGCCATCTCAAGAACGAATTAAAGAATCCCTAAAAGCTCTGATACTAGTTTGTTAGGATTTTAGGGATCAAATTAACCACAAACTAGAGCTAAACAATCAAACAAGTAAGTCGAGAATGTAAAATAGAAAACAAAGCAAGCACCACAACACATAAGATTTACGTGGTTCGGCAAGATTGCCTGCATCCACGGACGACGATGAACTCTTTCCACTATAATGAAAGCAATGAAGAACAGTTACAAGGACTTACCTCACGAGCAACCCAAGTTCCAAGCCTCTCAACCCTTACAAGGATTCTCTCAAACCCTCCTTGTTGAAAGCTCTTACAAATATTGCTCTCATCTCTTTCTTTATCTCTAGAAGACCCTAATAAACCCCTATTTATAGGCTTATAAAGTTCCCCCACGAAATAGGAAGAAACCCAAGTCCTAAAGGACTCAAAATAGCAAAAATTGCAACTTAGAAACTTTCTCAGAATCAAATTCCTAGCAAGTATCGATAAACCATTAGTGGGTATCGATATGGGTATCGATACCTCCACTAGCCTGATTTGTGGGTATCGATACTCACCCCCCTTTTGCCAAAATCTTCACAGCTTTACAGGGTAGATCACCTCTACCTACAACTCAATCTACTTCCATAACATTATATTATCTTAGAGGGTCATCCAACCAGCAATTCCTTAGGCATCAAGTTGGAAGAGTGTTGCATAAATATCTGTACTTCCCAGATAATAGAGGTGTTTTTAATGAGTCAACTCCTAAATCTAAATCATATCATCACCATTTCAAAGAAAAGCTCAAAAAATCGAAAAAACTTAACATAGTTACATACCTAGGGTTTTGTTATTCTGTAAGTGGATGAAGGTAATATATTTTATCTTCTTCTTCTCCCTCGGCACAGGTATAATGTTCTAAGATTTTTTTTAACCAAAACCCACTAACACTGGTTTCTAAGTGTTCTTTAGAGAAATATCTAAAGTTAACAGATGTTGACCATAACAGGGGGTGCCACTAAGATTGGAGGCTGCCAATAACAAACTCAATTTCGAGGGGGGGTGCCTACAACTAAGGCCTACAAGTAAGTGGGGGGTGCCTCTAAAACGATCCTAGAAATTTTACTCAATGGTAATGAGTAATGACCGGTGTTATTAGGTATCTCAAATGATGAAGGGGACGCTCAAATTGGTAGTGATGGTGAAGGTGGAGACGGTAATGGTGGTGGTTATGGTGGCCAGGCTAATGGGATGTAGTTATATTTGTTGGGGTGTAAAGGAGAGAAATCAGAAACCCCTCTAGTAAAATCAACGCTCTCCCCAACTATTTTAAAAATTTTTGGAGAGCCTTTAAATCGGGCGAGCCCCCATCTGATAGTGGGAACCCCAATTACACCAGTGATGGTAAATGATTTTTTAATTGATTAGCTTTATCTTAAAGCATATCAAAGGTCAAATATATCGTTTCCAATATAAAAAAAATTATGATTTTATTATACATCAATAAATTAATAATACAGATAAATCGAGTAATTATATGATTTCTTACTTAAGAGGCTAAGCCACTTGATTATATATAAAAGTATATGCACTTAATTTTGAACCTTTCTTTTTTTTTTCAGTAGCAATGAAAGAACAACTAGTTCTGTCCGCAATCATGGATTTGGCTCACCAACTAATCGTCCTCTACCAATCCGGAGGAATATGACCAATTCGTGGAGCAACACAAAAAATCCTAGATCTAGTTCTCAGGTCTGGAGGCCTGTACAAAATTGTAGTCAAATTCGGGCACAAAATTCACCAACATACAGACCTCTTCAGGTGAGAATACATCTTAACTAAGTTTGCTTAATTTTACATTACCATAATGTCATGTTTAGATTGCAGGAATAGAATTACATTATCAGGAATGTAATTCCAAACTTGTGTTTGGTTCGCGGAATCAGGCCAGAATTACATTCCCAGAAATGTGATATTCCCCCATTTAGGGGCAATAGCAATCCCGTAGGGGGATGTGGGATTGCCATTCCCATTCCCCCTGAATCAATCATAATATTTTTTAAGATAATCTTATCCTTACATATTTTTATTATTTATAAATACAATCCCAAACCATAACTAGATACATCAACCTCTTTTCTTTTCTTTTTTCCTAATTGTAACTTCAATCTAACTCCATGATTAAAAGGGTAAATAAGCCAATGAGCATGTATATATGAGTTATGAAAAATATGAATTGATTTTTTGTTTTCATGCTTGTTATGAAAAATATGAATTAATTTTCTTGTTTTTAATAGTATACATTTGGAAGGGGTATAAGGGAAAAATTAATCTTTTTGGATTCCTATTCCTGCATGAACCAAACACTGGAATAGAAATGTAGCAGGAATCATATTCCTATTCCTGGTTGAACCAAACATAAAATAAGAGAATATCATTCCCAAGAATAGCATTCTAGGAATGTGATTCCCAGGAATGTGATTCCATTCCCGCGATCCAAACGTGGCATAACAGTTTTTTCTTTGATATAATACTCTTCTCTTATTATTCTAATCGCGATAACTCAGCCTTTAGCACGATCCAGAATTTGTTTCATATCTTTGTCATTTACAAAGTACTCTAACATATATTAGCATGTGATTTCATGCACTCGGCGCATATCGACATGCCTTGGGCATGCCGATCATGTGATGTTTCTACCCCTTTCGTTCTTGCTAGTAAAAATATATTTTTTCTTTTTAAAAATGTGTGCATTGTTGACTGGTCTCATTTTGAAGATCTTTATGAATGCTTTTTAAAAATTAATTTGTAGATACAAAGTTATAACAGTTTTTTTAAAGTAAAAGTACACAAAATTTCTCTCTTCGCTATATGGTTTCTTTTATTTTTGCTTCAGGTGTACACCATCGTCTTCCTCTGCTAACTCATATTAATCCTATGCCCTTTAATTACTCTTTATTTATTGAATATGACATTGGTTAGAAACTATACAAATTGTTATAATATAGATTAGAAGGATGAACATATATTTTTCCATTATCACTTCATTGTTTTATAGTACATTTGCATTGAATAATGTGAAACCTACTGCAAGTGCATCCCATGGTGGAGTGTCAATTACACACCCCTCATGATTTGCACCTATTATAAATTGACCATGTTACCCTTATAAATAGCCTTTGCAGCAGGAAATACAATAACTAGTGTAGTATCATCCCATCTGCATTATTATCATAGTTATTAAAGTCGGGGCCTAGGAGGATTTAATCGCTGCCTAGGCGCTAGGCGCCCTCTGGCCGCCACGCTTTGGCCCCTAAGCATCCAAGGCCGCCAAGCCAAAAAATCGGGGCCTAGGCAGGCGATTAGGGCTAGGCGGCTAGGCCCCTAGGCACCGACTAGGTCCTTTATTAAAAACAAATTTCAACTTTCAAGGGGTTTTTTGAAAACATTTATAGTTTTAGGTTCATTGGGTATAAAAGACTTTTTTAAGGCCTTTAATGAAAAACACACCCATATCTACTATATTCAAAAGAAGAAAAGAAGTGAAATGGGAGGATTTTTTTGTCCAGGTAGCATGAGCTACTTTCTTTCTCTCCTTCTTCCTCTTTTTTTTTTTTCTCTGTTTTTTTCCCCCACCGTTTCTTCTTCTTTTCCTTCTTTTTTTTTCCTATTTTTTTCCCAATCGATCCATATAGCATGAGCTACTGCCCCCTTCTTCGCCTACTTCTTCTTCTCCCCCTTTTTCTTCTTCTTCTTCTCTCTTCTTTTTCACTACTTTTTTTTCCCTACATATTGCTTTCTTTTTTTATTTTTACTTTGTTGTTGTGGATCATTATTAGTTAACATATACTAGACTATGGATATTTTTTTGATGTTGTTGCATGTGGATCATTATTGTTTAATGTTAATTTTATGAAAATTTTGTGACATACATACGTATATATTTTTTAGAATTTATATTAATTATATTTATATATGCCCGCTTAATCCCGACTAGGTCTCGAGGCGCCCCTTCACCGCCCAGCCTCCGCCTAGGACTTTAACAACATAGATTATTATAACGAAGCTCTACCTCGGCTATGTTTTAACAAAATGAACCATTTTTTTAAGCAATGAACCTTGTCTTGTGTGACTCCAGCACAACAAACAAATGAGTTCAGATATTTCTGTCAATTTCTTACATGAATATATAAGTTGGTTGTCAATATATAAATGACAAACAAGACAAATGGGGTGGGATATTTGTTACTAGTTTTCTAGATGTTTTTGGGGTGTTATTAATAGTACAAACGAGTGAAAAAAAAATTGCGTTGTCATCTTTTTCTGTATAAGCTCAGCATAAAAAATACGTGCAACTTAAATGTATAGAAAAATTGTGATTAAGAAAGACAATAATAGAAAGATAAATTTGTAATTTTCTGTTATTATATAATTATTTTGCAGTATATTTTTACAAATATCATTAAAATTAAAGACCAACTCCAGGTTATGAGAGGCATGGTCATCCATGATTCAACAACCATCACAAGAGGTATATGATAACTCATTTGAGATATATATGATCGAGTAATATTATGGGTTCCAAAATGGATTCCCAAATATGTTGTGTATAAAATGGAGACTTGGTCAAAACGAAATTCTCCAATTTAACTACCATATTATTTGGGAAGACATTTTGGAACTATTAGTATTACTTTTGAGAGATATATCAAATTGGTGGTTTCATTTTATTATTGTGTGACGCCTTTCTTTCGTCCATTAGCGGCAGTATCATCCTATGCCTACTGATGGTGGCACTTCTCTCTTATACCCTAATTGTAACTAAGGATTATATTTAATTAAAAAAAAAGAAAAGAAAAAGAAATACAGTTTAAAAATATTTTAACTCCTAGAAAAAATTATAAGAACCAGTATTCTTTTATAATTATAATAAAGGATAAATATAATTTTTATTGTTACTTAATTGTTTGTAGGATTATATATCCGTAGGGGTACTAAAATAATGATCTTCCTCAACAGGGAGTAGCTATGGACCATAACTTACCACCATTGATGATTCAACCGTCATTTGCAGGCGTACAATATGGCGGGAACACATCATGTTGGGTATGAGTCACTTTTTAATTTTTAATTCTTTTTATTTATGGTCTCTTATTAAATTTTGTATATACTATAAACCTTTTTTTAGTATTTACGTAAACTATGAATTAAGTTAAAAAATTAGATTTGACAAGATGACCTATGACCCGCCAATCCTACTCTAATCCGACCCTCCAAATTCCACACAAATTAGACCCATTAGCTAAACAAGTTAACATTGAGCATTCTAGTCCCGTGACCCCTTCAACCTTATTAGGTTTAGGGTAAGTCATAACCCGTTTTCTTATTTTTTAGAGAAAAATATCAAATTAATCAGAGTTAGGGTTTGAAAAAATGACCTATAAATATGTTCCATAATTACATAACTTTTTTGGATTATATTCTTCAATAGGGACTAACATAATATTCAGGGAACATCATTTGGCTGTGGGATGTCACCATCACTGATTCAACAACCGGCGAGAGGATTGACATATGGAACCCCAACATGGGTATAAGTATTCTTTTCAATTAGAAAATCTTTTTTTTTTTTGGTATCTAATAATAAGAATTTATATACTATCTATCGTGTTTGCCTTTTCATTGTTATATGACTTCTATCAGTAAAAATTAAGAATTAGTTAGGAAACAACAAAAATAATGACCCGTATCATAAACTAGTTAGGGTCAGGGTTTGATAATCTTAACATGCCAAATAGCTAACCTACCTAGGATCGACTCTAACCTATCTAGGGTTTGAAATAATGACCCGTTTCATAAACTAGTTATAGTTAAACTTTGATAATCTTGACATGCCAACCCGCTAACCTGCCTAGGGTCGACCCTAACTCGACCCATTGCCAGGTCTACTATAAATGGACTTTTGCCTTCAAAAAAATCCTTGAATGCTAATGTAAAGAAAAACTTGAAAGCTACATGCTATAGAATGAGTAGACATTGGTGGAATATATAGGAAAACATTGTAAGCCATTTGTCTATTTCTAAACGTTGGACTTGTCAATGTCTTGGCCTCCTTCTTCTTCTTTTCTCTTCAATAAATTTGAATAAAATTCATTCTACTGCCACGTCATCTTCTTAGTTTATCTTCACATTAGCATGCATTAGAAGAGTTTTTTATGGGACAAAAGTCTATTTTTTCTAAGTGTCATCCACTTTTTACTATATACACAATTGCGATCTAAGGTTACAAGAAATTAAATGAGTACCATTCTTCTTTATAATTGTAAAAGAATAAATATATTTTGGATAATTACATATTTTTTTGCATTATGTGCTTCAATAGGTCCTAACATAATATTACAGGGAACCTCATGGGGCTATGGGATGTCGCCATCAATGGTTCAACAACCGGCGGGAGGATTACCATATGGGACCCCATCTTGGGTATTATTCTTTTCAATTAATTTTTTTTTGGTATCTAATAGTAAGAATTTATATACTATCTATCGTGTTTGCTTTTTCAGTATTGTTCTATCCTTAAAATATAAGAATTTATTAAAAACAAAATAATATTTAGGATTAATTTAGTTTACCCCACAAAATAATTGGCTAATCGGACTTACCCCCTCAAAGATCAGATATTTAATTTACCCCCTTAAACTCACGGTTTCCGTGATTCAGCNGTTCTTAATTCCGCATATTAAGAATCGAATAAGTCAATACTCTTGTTAGAGATTTTTGTTGTACTCTTATCGCCTTAGTAATTTTTAATTAGGTGATAGTGTGATCCTTAACCATAGTCACATTGACATACGGTTAAGTTCATTAACTGTAGGGTGAATTTAGACTTTCAGAATTCCTTTTCTTTTTTATTTGTAAAGGTTGGGGACCCATGTGTAAGGGTAGTTTGGGAATAGTAAATTAGAGTGCGAGACACATTTGTGCCTTCTAACGGCAGAATCATAGAAACTGTGAATTTGAGGGGGTAAGTTAATTATCTGATCTTTGGGGGGGGAGGTAAGTCCGATTAGCTAATTATTCTGGGGGGTAAACTAAATTACACGTAAGTAAGGGGTGATTGGCATTTTCGTCAAAAAATAGAGCGTGCGAGACGCACGTGTGCCTTCTAACGGTTGAATCACGGAAACCGTGAGTTTAAGGGGTAAGTTAAATATCTGATCTTTGAGGGGGGTAAGTCCGATTAGCCAATTATTCTGGGGGATAAACTAAATTAACCTTAATATTTATAAAACATGAGAAATGATTAAACAACCTAATCGTACGTGTGGCCCACTGCATCTAGGAAGGTCAGGATGACATCTTTACTATATATGTAGATCTTCATATTTAAAAAGAAAAAAGTTTTTTGGACATACCAAACGCCCGAACATGATATTGTGGAACCCATGGCCATTCTCTTCTCAAAAGTAATTTGGGCGGCTTTCAGATCGTCCAAAGATAGACCCTACTATGCCACCAATGAATTATAGGCATTTGGTCTTGATAGGAAAATCAGATTTTTTAAATTAACAACACACATCGAAAAAAATTAAATAGGATTTCAAAACTTCTATGATTTCCACAGGATCACTTAATAGTTAGTAGGGATCTATGAAGAATGGTTTAGTTGATTACCTTTGAAGTATGATCAAATCTTCCCCATGCCATATGTTGAAGGCTTCAATTTTCCGCTCCGATCTTCCTTCACTAAGTATATCTCCGCCCAAAACTTAAGATAACAAAGCCATGGTATTTTGCCCATAACGTTATTCTCGTTAATCCATTTCGCCTACATGATATCTTCTTTCAATGAAAAATTTTAATTTCCTATAACTTTCACAGAAATAGCCGATCTTCAATTCTGCTCCAAAGTACCTCAAAAATCGACATTTAGTTTCAGCGGGATGTTACTTTGAACTTTGGGATTTGTGGAGGCTAGGGTTTGTTTTTCTCACAATAAATAGCATTAGAAGACGGAACAAAGAAAGAGAAGGGAGAAGTAGGCGGTTCGACATGAGTGGTTCCTTTCCCAAAATCATCCCCTCCCTATATATAAGATAGGGTTCTCAATCCTACTTTGATTCCTACTCTAATTAGGTCTCTTGGGCCCCACATCTTTTAGCTAATTTTATTTTGTATTTAATTCTTTGTGTTTTACATACACTAAAATATAAAATAAATAATTACAAATTAGTCCACCATACTTTTATAATTGAATACTCTGAAAGATGCAGTAATTTAAAACTAAACTTTGCCTCTGTTAATACTGCAAGCAAATCATCTACCTTATACATATATTCATAATAACCCTTAGGTTAGTAACTATTACTTGTCAGTACCTTAAGAAAAATTATATTTAGTCATTGACTTATCACATGTGCAAAATATATTATTATTATTATTATTCTAATAATTTTTAGAGAGATCACTAGCCAGTCTAGAATGATATATAATTCTTGAACTGTGAACCAAGAGAATATCATTTAATTTGTGAATTTCATATTGAACCTACATATTCTCACCATGTAATTTTAATTATCCATCTTGTCTAGAATATTGGATCACGTTTTCGTTTCTGACCTCCTTGACAAAATAAAATGATTATAATATACATGCAAGGTATATGTTGATTCTTAGAATTAAGGTTTATTGCAATAATAGTAAACTTAGATTCTATATTATTTACTGACATGAAATAATAAGATTTCAAACTGACCTTTTCAATGTAATATTCTTACACTAATATACCGGACTTAGAAGTCTATAGTTTGATAATAGAGATCTATCACACAATTTAATATGTATATTATACTTTATTAACAATGGACCATTAGGTCCGTTAACACTATGAACAAAAGTAATAATAAATCATATCTCCCATGCATGCAACTCTTGTATGTAAATAGTTCATTTATGTAAACTCATAATTATTAATTTGCATGAACAATAATAAACTATTTATTAATATAATGATGTCAAACAGATTATTTTAAGGCATATTCCCAACAAGTCTAACATTTGGTCGGTCCAAAAAGACTCATTAAAAAACTAGACTTATCTAAAACTTCTGTTTCTTTTTTGTAAACTTGCAAAGCATTTTATTACTAATAACCAGATATGAAAGGTTTACAATAACAGGGTTACAGTTGATAAGAATAGTCACACATAGGATACAAAAGCCTAACAAACTTAATATATAATGATCCTGGGTCACACCACTAATTGTCAATTAATTTTAAGTTGGATGCCCACAAACTTAATAACAATCAATTGTAAGAGCATCATTTAAGAAATCAGGGAAAAGTATTAAACTAAGTTTGTTAATAATATACAGTCTGATTTGCCCCATGTTCAACATAGTGGAACTTTTTACCACATACTTAATTGCATTGTAAACTTAATCCTCTTTATAATTGTAAAAGAATAAATGTATTTTTTATAATTACAGAATTTTTTTGAATTATATGCTTCAATAGGTCCTAACATAATATTACAGGGAACATCACTGGGCTATGGGATGTCACAATTAATGGGTCAACCACCGGTGAGAGGATCAACATTTGAAAATTCCTCTAGGGTATTATATTATTTTCAATTAAAATTTATTTTTCTTTTTTTGTATCTAATAAGTATCTTGTTTGCTTTTTTATTGTTCTATTAGTAAAAATAGGTATTTATTAAAAATAAAATGATATTTACAAAAGAAAAGAAATGATTAAATGGCCCGATTGCACAAGTGGCCCACTACATCTATTAGCGTCCTTACTATATGTTAGATCTTCATATTAAAAAATTAGACTGTTTCAAAACTTCTAATCTCCTTGAATCAACCCTAAAAATTGTCAAATGTACATTTTTTACTGTTGATTTCTAATCAACAACTTTTGATAGATTAAAAGTTTTAAAATGGTCTGATTTTCATGATATGATGATCTAAATGGTGAAGAAACATCCTCTATTGAAATCAGGTTTAGAGGTTATAATATAATTATCATTCTCACAGGTAAGGGCTATTGGCCATGGAGTAGCATCAATGACAAATAATCAACAACCTCGAGGGAAATATACCAACTCATCTGAGGTATGATCAAGTTCTTAATTATCTTTCCACAAATTTTTTTTTACGATAATTATCTTTTCACAATTTTTTTCTTTTAAAATATATAAAATTAATAATTATTTTTATCAATATTATTTTCTTTTGTAATATAAATGTTTGTTTGTCTTTTATTAAATGGTAATTTGACATAAAAAAATCTTAAAATTGGGTTTTATTTTAACTAAGTTTACTAACACTTGATTATTGATGAGGGAAATCTCTTTTTCCATTTGCTTAATTTCTAATAAAATAATTAAACTACTCTACAATGCACCACCTAAAATATTTCAAAATTAATCATTTACATTCGATGTCTAGTTTCTATTACCTAATATAAGGAAATGTTCTCATAAAAACTTAGCTCTGGAAACATCTCAATGTGATCAACTACCTTACAGAAAAAGTAGTGCAATAGTAGCGCAGTAAGACAAGGTGCAATAACTCAATCAACTCTATATTTAGAGGTTCTAATATAATTATCGCTCTCACAGGTAAGGGTCACTGGATATGGAGCAGCATCATTGACAAATAATCAACAACCTCGAGGGAAATATACGAACTCATCTGAGGTATGATCAAGTTCTTAATATTCTTTCCACAAATGTTTTTTAGGAGAATTATCTTTTCACAATTTTTTCTCTTTTAAAATATATAAAATTAATAATTATTTTTATCAATATTATTTTCTTTTCTAATATAAATGTTTGTTTGTCTGTTATTAATTAGTAATTTGACATAAAAAATCTTTAAATTGGGTTTTATTTTAACTAAGTTTACTTTAAACTAAAACACTTGATTATTGATGATGGAAATCTCTTTTTTCCTTTACTTAATTTCTAATAAAATAATTAAACTACTCTACAATGCACTACCTAAAACATTTCAAAATTAATCATTTACATTAGATGTCTAGTTTATATTACGTAATGTGAGGAAATGTTCTCATAAAAACTTAGCTCTGGAAACATCTCAATGTGAGCAACTACCTTACAGAAAAAGTAGTGCAATAGTAGCACAGTAAGACAAGGTGCAATAACTCAATCGACTCTATCTTTAGAGGTTTTAATATAATTATCGCTTTCACAGGTAAGGGCCACTGGCTATGGAGTAGCATCATCGACAAATAATCAACAATCTCGAGGGATATATACGAACTCGTCTGAGGTATGATCAAGTTCTTATTTATCTTTCCACAAATCCTTTTTTAGGGGAATTATTTTTTCACAATTTTTTTTCTTTTAAAATATATATAATTAATAATTATTTTTATCAATATTATTTTGTTTTGTAATATAAATGTTTGTTTGTCTTTTATTAAATGGTAATTTGACATAAAATTTTTTTTAAAATTGGGTTTATTTTAACGAAGTTTACTTTAAACTAAAACACTTGATTATTGATGATGGAAATCTCTTTTTTCCTTTGCTTAATTTCTACTAAAATAATTAAACTACTCTACAATGCACCATCTAAAATATTTCAAAATTAATCATTTATATTAGATGTCTAGTTTCTATTAACTAATGTGAGAAAATGTTCTCATACAAACTTAACTCTGGAAACATCTCAATGTGATCAACTATCTTATAGAAAAAGTGGTGCAATTGTAGCGCAGTAAGACAGGGTGGAATAACTCGATCGACTCTATGTTTAGAGGTTCTAATATAATTATCGTTCTCACAGGTAAGGGCTACCGACTATGGAGCAGCATCATCGACAAATAATCAACAACCTCGAGGGATATATACGAACTCATCTGAGGTATGATTAAGTTCTTAATTATCTTTCCACAGTTTTTTTAGGGAAATTATCTTTTCAATTTTTTTTCTTTTAAAATATATAAAATTAATAATTATTTTTATCCATATTATTTTGTTTTGTAATATAAATATTTGTTTGTCTTTTATTAAATGCTAATTTAACATAAAAAATCTTTACATTGGGTTTTATTTTAACTAAGTTCACTTTCAACTAAAACACTTGATTATTGATGATGGAAATCTCTTTTTTCCTTTGCTTAATTTCTACAAAAATAATTAAACTACTTTACAATGCACCACCTAAAATATTTCAAAATTAATCGTTTATATTAGATGTCTAGTTTCTATTAACTAATGTGAGGAAATGTTCTTATAAAAACTTAGCTCTGGAAACATCTCAATGTGATCAACTACCTTACAGAAAAAGTGGTGCAATTGTAGCGCAGTAAGACAAGATGCAATAACTCGATCGACTCTATGTTTAGAGGTTCTAATATTATTATCGCACTCACAGGTAAGGGCCACCGGCTATAGAACAGCATCATCGACAAATAATCAACAACCTCAAGGGATATATACGAACTCGTCTGAGGTATGATCAAGTTCTTCATTATCTTTCCACAAATTTTTTTTTAGGGGAATTATCTTTTCATCATTTTTTTTTCTTTTAAAATATATAAAGTTAATAATTGTTTTTATCAATATTATTTTGTTTTGTAATATAAATGTTTGTTTGTCTTTTATTAAATGGTAATTTGACATAAAAAATCTTTAAATTAGGTTTTATTTTAACTAAGTTTACTTTAAACTAAAACCCTTGATTATTGATGATGTAAATCTCTTTTTTCCTTTGCTTCATTTCCACTAAAATAATCAAACTACTCTATAATGCACCACCTAAAACATTTCAAAATTAATTATCTACATTAGATGTCTAGTTAATTTGTATCAAATATTTTGAGTTTGATTAACAATAATTAATAAAATAGGTGCAAACGACGACGAGGAGGCAAGAAAATGATAAAACCCCGGCGCTAACATTCAAATATGACGAAGTGGATTGGTCTACATTCATTCCCTTCGATCCCAATAATCCGAATCCACCTGCACCTATCATCAGTCTTTGGTATTATTAATATTTAACCTTATAATTTTTGTTATTTTTACATATATACATGCAATTACAAACCCAAGCTACCCTTAAGTTTAATATGTTGATGATCGCTTGCGTGTTTTTTAATTAATTTCAGGAACATACGAAAAAATAATCGAAAAGAAGACACAACTTATGTGTTGAATGCTATTCGGAGTTATACTTTAGGCAGCACTACTACTAGTAGCAGCAGCTCGAATTCGCCAGCAACCCAGAATAATCACAACATCAACAACGTACAGTAGTAGTAGTCGTTAAACTTGATATCGATCTTGACAGTAATTTTCTACCAATAGCCTGAGTTTGGATATGGTTTTATTAATTCTGACCATGTCAGTTTATCTTTACAATATTTTAAAGCTTTTAGTTATATTGATGACTATTTTTGGATTTCTGAACAATTGATTTTGATATCTTAATTACTTCAAGCAACATTTGATATTGGGTTTACTAAAGGTTAGATTTTTCGTAATAATAATTATTGAAAATAGTCTCATATGGAAAGATAAAAGTTTTACAATTGAATATATAAGTTTATGGGTCACTCCACTAATTCCTAATTGGTTTTGAGTTAAATACCTACAAATTTAATATGTTTTCATATCAAAGTAGGCAAACGCGTGATAGTTAGGCTCAAAATAATCTCAGGAGACCAATAGTCCTACATGAAAAAATGAAGGCCTTGTAATCCTATGTACATGAAGATCACGGTCATCACAAAGTAAAAGTCACCTTTTTACAAAATGAAACAAACAACAACGCTTTCAAGAAAAAAAATGATATATGTTGAAAATAACTTTAAGATGTAAACCTTTGACAATGGTTTGAAACATATAGCACGCTATGTGGCAGATCTAGGATTTTGTTTAGGTAGGCAAAATGGCTAATCACAAAAAACTGTAAGATAAAGAGGAGAGATATTACAATATACCTTATTGCGACACTATTGCAACACAAATTTTTAGGGTTTACATGGACATGATTTAAGGGTTGTTTTTCGGTGATGATATTCTCACCATATAGATTATCATATCTGGAAATCAGTTTGTTCTATAAGTTCTAATCCCATTGAAAGTTTATCAAAAATCAACAGTCTATAAAAATGCTTAAAATTTGCCAAAGTTTTATAGACTGATTTGAGGGTGTTAGAATTTTAGAATGGGATGATTCTCGAATATGATGATCTACACGATGAGAAGAACATCCTCATCAAAAATTATCACTTGAATCATCTCTATATGGGCCCCCATAAAAAGTGCATTGCAATAATGTCGCAATAAGGTATGTTGCAATATTCATCCTCAAAGATAAAATTCACAAAATTTTAAGTATAACTTCCACTAATTGAAGCTTAAATTACCTACTCTGTTAACTAATTCATGAAATTTTAAATTAAACTATAACCAATTACTTACTAATTCAACAAAAAAGCCCAAGTTTCCATCAAAAAGATGAACCAAGGGTGTTAGGGTGATCTCTTCACTATATAGATCATCTGTATGTAAAATCATCTCATTCTAAAACTTCTAAACCCATCAAATGTTAGTTTAAAATTATCAAAAAAAAATAGATAACTCATAAATAATCCAACTTTTGATGGGTTAAAAGTTTTAAAATGAGATGATATTAGGTGAGGAAGATTTTTTATAGTATGCCATCCTAATCGAAAGTCATACAATACTAGATCATCTTCATGTGGGAGTTACAACACATTGGGCATTCTGATATTGGACAATATATCCCTCCTTAATATGATATATGAGATAGGATTTACATACACTCTTGTTCATACAGTAGCATGTAGAGCCCATATGGAGATGATCCAAGAATGATTTTAAGTGAGTATGTTATCCTCACCATATAGATCAACCTCATGGAATATCAGTATATTTTAAAACTTGTAACCCTATCATTCATTGATTACAATTAATGGAATTAACTCAATCACCGTTGATTTTTAATAAGTTGATGATGGAGTAATAAGTTATAGAATGGGCTTATTTTGTGTGAGGATGATCTACACGATGAGGATTATGCCCTCGCTGAAAACAAGGCCTGGGATCATCTCCATTTAGACCACACAATCCACTCTATAAATTTATTTGTATGGATAATAATGTATGGAATTTTTTCTCATTATAAATATATTGGATTTTTGGAAAGGTTGGTTGCCTACCCTTGCCTCTATGTGGATCAGCCCCTTAATAATAATTCACGACGCTACTCTTAACAGCTAAAAACAGTTCTTTTTTCATTTGTTGGTATTTCTTATTTTGCATAATACTTAGGAAAATGTTTTCGGGGAAATCGTTGCCTAGCTTTTTTTTATATCTTCAACAGTTGTTAAAAGTAGACATTACAGAATTAATTATAAGAGTGGTTTGGTGACATCGTTATATTTGACATTACTGTTATATTATTTGGTTACATTGGCCAGTACTCCGTAGGGCCAATATGAGGATGAACCAATGGTTGATTTTCTATGAAGATGATCTATATGGTGAGGAGAACATATATCCTCACCAAATATCAGCCCATTCTAACAAAAACTTGTAAACTTATCATTCAGTTATTGAAAATTAACGGTGATTAAATCATTCACTTTTACCATGAAGTCGCATCAATAGATGATGGAGGGTTTCAGTGTGTGTAAAGAGGGTTTCAGTCTGTTACCCAGGAGCCTTAGACTAAAAAAACGTTTGTTGGGCTAAATCTTACAATATTTTTTAAGTAGGGTTTTTTGGCCAAAATCCCCTATTACATTTTATTTCTAGTTTGACATGTATTAAGTTTCTTTTTTATGTTAAACTCTTTAGTAATAAATATAAGAGAAAGAGAGGATGTGTGTAATACCCCTATCTCTATTAGTTGCTTATGTTGGTGGCAGCCACTTGTGTTAAGGGCACCTGGTTAGAATTTTATTAGGGTTGGGTGCTATTATCTATAAGTATTAGCTAAACCTAATTTAATCCCTTGTTTTCATTCAACTAGAAGAGAGGAGAAGAGAGGGGGAGAGGTGGATCGGCTGGGAGAGAGGGAGAGCAAGAGAGTGAGAGAACCTCTTGATTGAGAGCCCAAGGCTTTGT
>MVGT01003363.1:123441-164643 GCA_002174775.1 Macleaya cordata | reverse complement strand
GATTCCTTCTTCACAAAACCTTGGTTCTCCTTCAAGTCTAACTCTCTCCCTTGCTCTCCCTCTCTCCCAGCAGATCAGCCTCCCTCTCTTCCTCTCTTCCTCTCTTCCAAACAGAAAGGAAAAACAAGAGAAAGAGTGTTAAGTTAGGGTTACTTATATTAGCCTAACCCTAAACTTAATAAAACTCTACAGGGTGCCCTCATCCAGAGTGGCTGCCCCTCAACATTAGTAACTTAGAGATAGGGGTATTACATATTGCTGGGATAAATGGGGGAATCATGCTAACGTCAATCAATTCAGCAGGAGATGGAGGCTTCTACACCTTCGGTTGCTCCTGTTTCTGGTGTGAGTGAAGACTTATCTTCTCAGCTTGGCAAGCTTCTCCAATATTTGAAGGCCATGACTCCAGGTCCTTCTTCCACTACTATATTAGCAAATTAAGGTAATGCAGGTTGTGATACAGGACCTTCTACATCTTTCTCCTGGGTTATTGACTCTATGACCAGTGCACACCTTTCTGGTATTTCCTCTGCCTTTACTAATTTTTAATAGAAACCTTCTCACATTGTGTTAGCTGACGGGTCTACTCGTCCTGTTCTTAGGAGGGGTGACAGTCATTCTACCAAAACTCTTAAATTACCCTCTGGCTTATATGTCCCTAAGTTTCCTTTTAACCTAATTTATGTAAGTCAACTAACAAAATCCCTTAATTGTTCTATAACCTTTTCTCTAACTAGTTGTGTGTTTCAGAATCTTAGGACACAGACAAAGATTGGTTCGGAGCATGAAAGGAATGGTCTTTATTATCTAGATGTTGATGCACCTGCCTCTCTTCTCAGTGCGTCGGTTTCTCTTATTCAGTAGCATTTCTATCTTGGCCCTCCTTCTGTCAAAAATCTATGGTTTATTATTAGTCATTTGAGTCCAGTACCTAAGAGTGTAAACCTTGTCAACTTGGCAAGCATCATCGTAGTTTATTTTCTAATAGTGGTGATAGTCGTCGGTCTAGTCCTTTTGCTATACTTCATTCTGATGTATGGGGTCCATACCTAATAAAGAGCTTATCTAATTTTTAATATTATGTTATCTTTGTGGATGATTTCTCTCGTATAACATGGTTGTTTTTAATAAAAAAAATTCAGTCTGAGCTTCCACATATTTTACTTACGTTTTATAATGAAATTAAGACCCAATTTGAGAAAGAAATAAAATTTTTGCGTTAATGCTACAAAATATACTCAGGATGACAAAATATTGTGAAAACTGTGGTATTATTCATCAAAATACTTGCCCAAATATATCTCAACATGGTATTGCCGAACGTAAACATCGGCATAATTTAGATGTAGCTCAAACTGTTATGCTTGCCATAAATGTTCCCAAACAATATTGGGTTGATGCTATTCTGACTGCGAATTACTTGATTAATCGAATGCCTTCATCAATTTTTGGACAAAAATCTCCATTTTCTCTTTTAAATCCTAATGACTCTCCTTTAATAGTTACCCCTCGGGTGTTTGGGTGTGATGCGTTTGTCCATCTATTAGGTCCTAAGAGTTATGATAAGATATCTGCATGGCCTGTTAAGTGTATCTTTCTAAGTTACTCTCATACTCAAGAAGATTACAGGTGTTACAATCCTATGACTCATCGTTTGTATGTTAGTGCGGATGTTACCTTTTTTTAGTCCACTTCTTATTTTTCCCCTTCTGGTGATAGTATTAATCTTGATGTCATGTCGGGTAAACAGGGGGAAGGGTTCACACCACTTCCTATTCTTCCAGTTCCAGAAAGGTTAAAGTTTGTTCATGATCCAGTTGTGTCTAACTCTGTTCTGTCTATTTCTGATCCACTTGTGTCGAATTTTCCTCCTCCTCCAATATAAATATACCAACGATCCAAGACAATACAAGTTGTTCCTTCAGGGCCTCAACGATCTTTAGCTGTTGATCATGTACTTTCTGACTCATAAGCTTCCATACCACCACCTATAATTGATGACCTAGATGTGCCTATTGCTAACCGAAAAGGTATTCGTTCTTACATCGAATATCCGTTATTTGTTGTTATCTTATATCATTGTGTTTCTCCTTCTTTGTTTTCATTTGCCTTGTCCATATCTTTTGTTTCTGTTTCAAAGTCATGCACAGGCATTGTCTTCACCTGGATGGAAACTGGCTATGGATGACGAGATAACTGCACTTCATGAAAATTAAACATGGGAGCTTACCACTTTACCTCCAGAGAAACAGACTGTTAGTTGTCGATGGGTGCATGCTGTAAAATATCTTCCTAATGGTTCTATTGAACGAATGAAAGCTAGATTAGTGGCAAAGGGCTATACACAAATGTATAGTGTAGATTATACAAAGACGTTTTCTCCAATTACTCGGTTAAACTCTTTTCGTATCCTTATTTCGGTGGCAGTGAATAAAATTGGCTTTTATATCAGCTTGATATATCATGTACTATTATTCTTATAGTATACGATGATGATATTATTATCACTTGTGGTGATTTTCAGGGTATATTCGACTTAAAGTATTACCTGAGCCAAAAGTTTCATACTAAGGACTTGGGTCTACTTCGCTATTTTTCGGGCATTGAAGTTGCTAGTTCTAAAGCTAGTGTAAGTCTTTCTCAATGGAAATATGTTCTCGACCTTCTGAGAAAGGCTTACTTGGCACAAGTCTTGTAGACAGGCCTATGGATTATTCTTTGAAGCTGGTTGCAGAATAAGGGGAGCCATTTAATGATGTTGGTCGATACTGGAAGCTTGTTGGAAAATTGATCTATCTAACTGTAACTCGTCTTGATATCACTAATGCAGTTGGAGTTGTTAGTCAGTTTATGTATGCACCACAAAAACCACACATTAAGGTTATTTGTCAAATTCTTCGATATCTTAAGGGTTCCTTAGGTCGTGGCTTATTATATAAGCCAACCAGAGATTCCTTGACAGTAAAAGGTTCAGTAGTTAGTTATTATGATGCAGATTAGGCTGGAGATAGTAGTTTAGATTACTTTCTATTTCTAGTTTGACATGCATTAAGTTTTCTTTTTATGTTAAACTCTGTAGTAATAAACATAAGGGGAAGAGAGGTTGTGCGATTGAACTAGGCTAATTCTCTCTCTCCCCCACATTTTCTTTTCTTTTCTTCACTCTTATTCTCTTCTCTGATCTTATTTTCTGATTTTGCTTTTGACTTGTCTATTAGATGCAATCATCCAACGGATAATGACTCACAAATATATCTATTTAACTAAAGAATTGGACCTTAAATTTAGGAAGTGATAAAGATCACCTATCAATAGACTTTAAACTATAAACTATCCTATCAAAAAAAAAAATAGACTTTAAACTATTGGATGATTGAATCCAACAATGAATAAGAAGTGTTTGAACCTTAGTTATCAGAACCGTGGTATATGGGTGACACTGCCGCTCCGAACCACGCTCTGATGCTCCCACTCCGAACGCGATGCTCCCACTCTGAACGCATTTTAGAACTTGAGTTGTCTTTTTATTGGCCACCTCAACACTCCCGCTCCTGCTTCACACTCTAGTTACTCAGGTTTAAACCCTGTTACAATTACTCTTATAGGTGCTTCTCTTGCATGGTTCGGCGATTTGGGATCAGTGATTGTATCCGTCGTGACCAATCTCAAGTTGAGCCATCCGGTTCGGCCGATCCTGTCCAATTCAATGCCATCCAAAAAAGAAAGTTTTGATCTCTCAATTTTTTTATACTAGAACATATAACTAATTTCAAAATCACTTTTCTACTGGTGGTCTTAAAAAACTACTGCTTTTTCAAAACCAAGAGCTCCTTTAGCCTTCAAAACCAGTTCTTAAAACTTCTGTTTTCAAAAAACATTCATTAGTTGATAACCGTCCGTTTGGAGCATTGGAGTATAGTTCGGACTGGGAGAGCAAGATTTCGAAGCAGAAGCATCCCCACCATATCTAGGTTCCAGTTATGAAGAATAGAAGAGATTCAAAATACTGAACTATCGGAGTAGAAGAGATTAAGGAAATAGAGAGAATATATCTAGGATCGGTCGGATCCTAAACGCAGGTAATGTCATTCGCACTTGAATCTCGAGGCACTAGGTTGTCATCTTTGACGAAGTTAGGGTTTGAAAATTTAGGGGGAGTTGCAGATCGGAACTTGAATCTTCAAGTACTCTCATCTCCGAGCACCAAAAAAATAAAAAATAAAAAAGCTTATAGCCAATCCTATTTGGACGATCGGGAGAATTCTTCACAGATCCCACCGATTAGTGGACGATCCCGCCAATCAACGTCAGAGTCAGACTGATCATCCTTTAACGACACGCACTTGACGGACCAGCCTAGGATGAGTCCAGTCCCATCCGGGAGATTCGGGCACGGAATCTGGCGAGCCATGCTTCCTTGGCCTATGTATACATCTACCTCATCAAAATCATATATACCAGAAAAGGTGTGTTTTTAACACCAGTGCCAGTAATATTGGCCCATACTTAGATTTTAGGCCATTGTTGCGAACTACATATGGTGGGGACGGGGGTGAACCGAAAAACATTCACCCACAGAAACATAAGTAAGTTCATAGCTGCTCCAACCTCTGCGAAGAACGGACAGAAAAACAACTAATCAACCTACCTAATATTAACGGGCTCCGAAAAGAAGATCCATTCATCCAGTCCTCTTCAACAAAATATAAGTTAAGAATTCACGAGGTGTAGTCCAGTGCAGTATCAGTCGGACCACCGGCCTAATGCTTCTCCCACACGGATCCTATCCCCACGTCTGACGCAGAAGTTGAATTCGGATGAGGCACAACCATTGCCATCTTCTTCCTGTGATTTTGATATCGGGGCTTGGAAAACAAGGACCACGGTTGATCCCATGTTGAACGCCGCTATCTGAAAGAGGATAGGATAGTAAAATGTTAATTTAGTACTGAATCATGAATGTTCTCATTTTATAAGCCAAATGCATGCTAAACCAAAATTAACAACAGTTGGTTCATATATGTAATGTCTTCTGATCAAAAGGTAGGAAGCAGCATTTTCATTGGAATCTAAAAGCACCAAAACCACTAAGTTTAATTAGTTAGAAAGACTCAAGCAATTTTAAGCCATGTTATGGAACACAACGCACACTAAATAAAAAGATTGTATGAGATCAACAAGAAAATAAAAAAATAAAAAACTGAACTGTTTCTTTGAGGCTTCGTATGCATAGATGGATTGATAAAAACAAAAAAAGAATTCTATATTATGCACAATATATATTATGGGTTTTTTTTTTTTTTTGCTCGTTTCTCCAAACAAAGTTGATTTTCATGTGTTTTTCCATAAAAATATGAAATCATTTATGGGTTTTGGAACTCAACAGCACTTGAAAGTTGAGAGTAAGATGGAGCTTTTTTTATTTTAAAAAAAATATGGGGGTTTGTCGGTTTATTTAATTGTGGTTATACTTTAGGACTTTTTAGGATTTTGATGTTAATTTAATTCCCAAAACCTGAGAATTTCGGGCAGTTGCGATATCAGACAAAACATGGTTCAGATGCTTTCCCCACCTCGTCACCCTTCTTCAGGGTCACACCAACACCTTGAGGTTCGTACACACGTTCCTCTGGAGGCTCCGAGTCAAGTAACTTCTTCGGCTTGTTTGTCCTTAGCTCAGGCTCAATGAAAAGCTGAAAAGTGAAAGTTAGTTAGCACCAAAGTCAACAAACAATCAAGAGCGACCAAGCAAAATCTTAAAAACTGAAAGTTGAGAAAACTACAACTGATACAACCAAGGTCATATACTCAAGCATGTAGAAAGAAGGCTCTGAAACAATGAGAAAATGAAAAGTTATCCGAAGAAAATGAAAACATCAAATTTGATGATAGAGTCTTTCAAATAATGGCCGTTCTTTAGTCGATATGTGTTGCTATAATGTACATGCTACCTCATGAAGACCCTTATATGACATAAAAATAAGCACATGCAGATGAAGGTTTTACTCATCTTCCTTTGCTGATGAAATCATCCATGGATAATTGGATATAATTTCATCAAATGCTGATTCACCCAAATTTTACACAATTTCCAACAATTAGAGGTTAATAAACACTATATCCCTTGTGTCCACCTCATTCAGATTATGCAATAATCCATTGATAAGATTTCATAAAATGCTGATTCACCCAAATTTTCCACAATTTCCAACAAATAGAGGATAATAAACACCATCTCCCTTGCTTCCAACTCACTCGCATTGTGTTCAACTAATTGATGGCTTCACAACAGTAGTTCCAGGAATGGTTTAACAAAACAGACGCATAAAGTAAGAATGGTAACTCGCCAAAGCCCTCTAGTTTTAACACCGCTGCTTCTCCTAAATTATATTTCCCTACTCTAGTTTTGATATAGCTTCTGGCACCACTCCTGATGTTGAAGTGCAGTCCATGAGGCAATTTGGGAATGTCTAATTTCACAGCTATTTCCTTCAAGAATTATGTAAGCAAACATAAAGTAGCCATCTTTCATATTATAACCAAAAAAAAAAAATGTCAGTTCAATTATGGTATCAATTATCTAATCCTACAAAGCTTTGCTGGAATCAAATTGGCTTATGTAAAAGTGCTACATGGATGATAAGTAAATCACTCAGAATGTGAAAAAAGAAATAACCTCAATAGACCCAATATTTGTTGCACCGATTGCTGCAAGTGCAAAATACCCCTCTTGCCATTGGCCTTCGAGAACAACCTAGTAAAATGAAGAACACAAAAACACCTATCAAGGATATGAATTACCATCTAAGTAGTCGGGATCGGGATTGGCCCTGACTCGGCAAGGGGCCGATCCCCGAGTCAGGCGAGTCAGGGCCGAGTCACTCGGCCAAGACTCGGCCGTGACAACTACAAGTCCCCCCTCCCTCAATAATGAACTTACTTTCTCAGTTATATCAAAATAGTGCATGTTATAATAATAACTATTAGTAATCAGATATCATATTGGCATCACATTGGGTTTTTTTATAGAACTTTGTCAAAAGTAGGTTTTTTTATAGAATAAAATAGTCAAAAGTAGAAGAAATGTGGCTGTTGTAGCTGAAAAAGATGTTTTTATTGTCAAAAGTAGAGTCAAATTCTCAAAAGTAGGTTTTTTTATATAACTTTATCATAAAGAAGTATATAAAATGAAAGTTTTTCACCGTAAAACCCAACACAACTGTAACCTCTGTAGTTGTGTTGGTTGTTTTGATTGGATTCCTTTTGTAATAACCTTATTTTTCAATATATTCTTTTCATCTTTAGAAGAAAAAAAAAACCCAACACAATTATTTTTTTTAACAAAAAAGTTATTTTTATATAAAAAATTGTGGCCGAGTCAGTGACGAGTCACTCGNTCATTCACTTTTACCATGAAGTCGCATCAATAGATGATGGAGGGTTTCAGTGTGTGTAAAGAGGGTTTCAGTCTGTTACCCAGGAGCCTTAGACTAAAAAAACGTTTGTTGGGCTAAATCTTACAATATTTTTTAAGTAGGGTTTTTTGGCCAAAATCCCCTATTACATTTTATTTCTAGTTTGACATGTATTAAGTTTCTTTTTTATGTTAAACTCTTTAGTAATAAATATAAGAGAAAGAGAGGATGTGTGTAATTTTTCTAGGCTAATTCTCTCTCTCCCCCACGTTTTCTTTTCTTCTCTCTTATTCTCTTCTCTAGTCTTATTTTCTGATTTTACTTTTGACTTGGTATCAGAGTACTTTTTTCTGCTTCTCTATTGGTGAAAGGCTATTCCAACTTGCTGGTTTGTAGGAGAACAGTAGTAGGAGTTGTTTTTATGTGGTGATTAAACCATAGATGTGTATCTAGGATTCGTTTTTATGGTATAGTTTGTGTAGGTAGTTGCTAGAAGATGTGTTTTATTGCAGGTTTGAATTGTTAAAGAATTGTTTTTAAGGTTTGTTTATTAGGTGCTAGTAATGTTGTTTTTGGTGGCTGTTAAGTGTTGGTAGTATTGTTTTTGCTATTTTTGGTGGCTGTTAGGGGCTGGTAATGCTGTTTTAGGTGGTTGTTTGGTTCTGGTAGTGCCGTTTAGTGCTTGTAGTGTCGTTTGGTGCAGGTAATGCCGGTAGGTGTTTGGTACTGTTTTGTGGTGTTTTTTGTCCTAACTACCCTCTTCTTTACATACTAAAGATTATTCAATGAGTTTTCTCTATTATCTTCTTAATTAGATTATATTTTCAGTCCAATTCTTGTTGTTATGGGTGATGTTAAATCTACTCCAATGGACAATAAATCTAGTTAACATATTGGTGATGATATTGGCAAGTCTATAACCATCGTTAGGTTGTATGGTGGTAATTATCTTGGTTGGTGCAATAATGTACAAATTTTTCTTGTCGGCAAGGAAACGTTGGCACATATAACAGAAGAGCCTCCTAGTAAAGACACTTTAACGTATCGTGAATGGGTTCATGATGACGTTATTGTGCTTAAATGGTTATAGAATAGTATGAAGCCTCATGTGGCTCGTAATGTTCAGTTTATGAAAATAGCATGGAGTGTTTGGATTGCACTTGTTGAGTTGTATTCTCACCTTTCGGGTCTGCAGCCCTTACTCGATGAGAACTAGGCATTTCCGGCGGAACCATTAACAACCNGGTATATTGCTAAAAGTACAAACAAAACCGAAAGTAAAAGTAAAATTCATGGAAAATTATCACAATGATAAATTAACACAATAAGAACAGCACAAACTACTTATCCTTTTAGCATGACTTGAAAACCAAGCTTGGCACAAATTTAACTACTCCTTGTTGATACAAAGTACAAACAACAACCAGAAATACAACTTGCAGAGCTACAAAGCAAGTCCTAACTCCATACGACAGCACGCACATAAAAATACAAAATATTAATGCGGTGCAGAGCTATCAATAGATAATTGACATCAGGATGCAGCTTTTTGTAGAGCAAGGTAGCAACCCTAGTTTGACTTGGACTTGTCAATAGGGTAACTAAGGTTGACTAGGGCAGAGTGTTAACCAAATATTTCAAATTCATGTCTTTCAAAATGAAGTAAATGGTTTTACTTGATGTTTTTACTTACACTTCTATTAGACTCCTCACGCGCTATCTTTCAGACTCAGTGAGGGTCGGATCTCGGGTTCCGAAAATCAGCGTGTGACCTTAATGGTTAACTTCTATTGCAATTCTACCTAGATTTTTTTGCATGTGCTCATTTCTTTACTCCCGTTCATTTCATGTTTTATTGTCACCCTTTTTACTAACCATGCAGATTTCATGAACGGAGAAGAGGCGTCGTGAGAGAATATCCAAATGCTTATCCGTTTAGTAGTTTATGTTGTTTTCGCTTTTGCGTTGTTCAGAACGTGTGGATAGAATGCTTTTCTCTTCTCCCTACGTATAAACATAAATGAGAATGAAGCAGAAGCATCATCGTAAAAGTGAGGTTTTAAAAGACATGCATTGGTTGTCGGGACTCCGGAGCCCTTCAGTATCATTTGTGATGGACTTTTGTTCATCACCTCCACGTCAATCAAATCACCTCACCCAGTGTCCACTGATGCCCTCTCAAATATACAGTGCTCCAATGGTCCAACCAAGCTCTTAATACCAGGTTTTGCCGTTTTTTTCTCTTCTGTTGTTATACTCTCTTATTATGTTTCATATCCCCTCCCTAACTCCCTACCTGATTCAGTAGAGAAATCATTGCTAATCAAAGCGGCAAGTCGAGCTAGAGCTGGGTTTGCGAGCCAGGTTGAGTTTTGGCAGCTCTTTAGTCAACCAACTTTGAGCAGCAGATACAACTGATTTAAGTTTCTAAAACTTTTACAAAAATTATATGCTACGTAGTTCAATCAATAAGCTTTCCAGAAAGGTATAGTTTACTGATGTTCTGATTTAAATTGGTTTCTAAACAAATTCTGGAGTTTGAATATTTACAGGCCTGAAAACTGTTTTGAAGTATAGTTTATTGTATTTAAAGTTGTTTTACTTTACGGAAAAGTTTAAAAATGAAACTTATTTTTTCAAAACTTAATCAGTCGTACTAAATGGGAATTTGAAATTTTTAAGATCGGATTGACGGATGATGAAATATAATGTGCGCACATGCTTGGAATTGAACTAAAAAACAGTTTTAGTTTGGGCATAGAGTTAATGCTTCAGGTCCTTGGTATTATCGTAACTTAGTAACTTAGCTAAAATGTTCAAAAGCTGGATTACAACAAAGTAAAAAAGAGTAACATTAAGCATCTCTTTACTGCTCAGTTGTTGATATATTCTTTGTTTGAATACCAATACCTAAACATAGTTATTATCTTTCTGAAACAATGTATGAGTCTCAGATTTTTGGAAGTCGCCATGTAGAACAGCTTGAACCCATGTAGATGCCGACACATTTACCCATGTCATTGTTACATAGCTTTAAACTAATAGAAACTCAGAAAATATGAAGCTCTAGCCAAGCATTGGCTGCCACAAACCCAGAAAGGAAGAAGATTGAATTTTGTTTGCAGCCAAACAAAAATACGACCAAAAGTATTTGAAAACTATAATACACCTTAGAAGTTAAAAGTAGATTCTTCTGCCAATGGTTTACTGTTCTTGATTCAAAAATTGCAACACTTCTCATATGTGTGGGTGTAGTTAGTACCTGAGATAGCTAAAATAATTTTTAAACATCTACCTTATTTAGGTGCTTAAAGCTTTTAACTCGATATAGCTTGTCAGCGTCTCCAGTCAGAAACGTGTATCAAGAATGATTTAAATGTGACAAATGTTTAAGATGTTCAATGGATCCCCGATCTCCAATATCTGAAGACTTCTCAGAAATTTATGAATTTATGAAGTCATAATATGCAATACTCTAGCATCAGATACCTGATTTTATCATGCCACCTAATGCATAGAAGGATATATTCACAAAATGTAGGGTAACTTAATCTCAGAATTTTAAGGAATAGGGGCAGCAGTAGTAGCTAACAAAAATGAAACTGCAACATGATTAAACAACTCTTAATAACTTCATAAGAATCACAATGGAAAATTAGAATTACCCGTTCATTTTCAACATAGAGGTTTCTGATTGTTCGTGTAGCACGTTCATTCAAAGGGAAAAGTCGACCTGCAAAAAACATAATGATATTGATATTTAACAAAATGATGTCCAACAACCAGATAGAAAATAAGAGAACAGGAAAAGATATATAAGAACTGTTCATTTGCAACATGCACGCATCTGCGATATCAGTAATACACAATGAGCTGTTATTGCCCATTCTGTTGATGTACATATGACTTTGCAGTAACACAGTTTCCAGAAAAACAAAAATAAATGATGATACCTGAGAAATGGCGGCGGAGAAAAATATCGCAATCAACAGGAGAGTGTACTCTATGATAATCGCCAGGCTTCAGATATATTACACAGTAAAATAAACCTTTCATTGGACTGCAGCAAAACATTCCAGCGAACATGATTTCAACTTCAGGAATCTGATATACATCCAAATGCAATAAAGTATGAATACTGTTAACATGTTGACGTTATCTCCTTATAGGCGCAGGTCATGCCTATAACGTCGTCGTTGTTAAGGGCATTTATGTCCTTCCATTTCCATTTTATCTTATTTCACTAGTGTGTGTGTGTGTGTGTATTCTCTCAAATAATGCGATTGTCACAACATGGTATAAAAGCAGTGATCTAGTAAGACTTTTTTCTTTTCCTTTTTCGTTTTCTTTCTACTTTTCCTCCTTTTCTTTCTTCTTTTTGCTATCTTTAAACCTTAGATCAATATTAAGTAAAAACTCCCTCTCTCAAACATATCATTTGTATCAAAGTATTTTTACTCTTCAGCAGGGTGATCAGTCGGTTGGAGATTATTACCCAGAGTTCAAAAGCATGTGGGAAAAACTCAATCTGTATCAACCTCTGACTGCAGATGTAGAAACCTAACGCTTCAGAGGGAAGAATTTCGTGTGGCAAAAGTTTTGTCGAGTTAATCCAGAACCTGCTCCTATTAGCACTCACATTTTATAAGAGAAAGATATACCTTATGCAAGTGAAGCGTTTGCTCTGGCTCAACGAGTTGTTCTCCACAGTTTTGCCACGGACAAAGGAAATTGTTCACTGTTCAGCAATTGCTGACCCTGCTAGGCAGAACAACAGCTTTCGTTGAGGTCAAAGGGAACGAGGCCATCAAAATACTGGTCGCGTAGGTATCAGAGCCTACACGATCTTGGATGAGGAATCAAAGGCATGGTTGAGACATGATCCAAAAAATCGAACGAGCATGGATGATGTATCCTGTTCTTAAAGAAAAATCTCCATTTCAAGTTGTGTTTCCTGATAAAGAACCCTTTCCTTTAACCCTGAAAGTGTTTAGTTACGTCTGATTTGTTCAGAATTAATTTCCTGGTCGTGATAAACTTGATCATCAAGTACAAACATACCTTTGTCCGTTATTTTCATACTCAAAAAGGGCACCTAAAAACAGCACAAACTTAAGAAAACATTGAATCAGTGTCAATGTTATATTTTTTTAGGATATGTCTGTTGAGACGTGTATAAATGGTGGTGTCATCTGCTAAGTTTTGCTAGGATATTTTTGTCTATTCCTTCAATACATCATTATTCTCCCCATGATTCATCGCTCTTCTTCTCCCTTTCTCTTTTCTTTCTCTTTCCCTTCTCTTCTTCTCTTCTTTCTTCTCATTCTTTCTAAACCATAAGAGGAAATGCAAACCTTGAAGTTAAATCATACTTGGACCCTTACTCCTAACCTACAGATGCCCATGTTCTTGTTGTCGACGGGGATTAACCATAGAATCCTGAGCGGCAGTAGATTGCCAGAAAGCTACACTGGTTGCAAAGGGATACCCACAAACTTATGGCATCGATTATCTTGAGATCTTCTTTCCTAAGCTCAGATCAGTTCATATTATTAACTTTTTTGCTGCCAATCTTGATTAGCCTCCGCACTAATGCAATGTCAAAAATGCCTTTTAACAGGGTGATCTTGTTCACTTGTTGAGATTATATATGACTCAACCACTTGGTTTTGAGTCCATGGGGAAGTATGTGCTAGCTTAAGAAGTCCATTTACAGACTCAAACAATCTCATCGAGCATGGTTTGACAAGCTTTTTAAGGTGCTTGTATCATGGCAATGGCATAAGAAGACAAAGCTTGGTATATTTATCCTAGTTGTTTATGTAAATGACAATGTTGCAACTGGAAGTGATTTGGAAGATATTCAGATTCTGGAACATCTGAGCACAAGGCATCTTCACAAAGGCTCTTCAAGAAAATACCTAGCTTGAGGGAGTGTTGTTGTGTCGAAGTTATAGGCGCAGGTCATCCCTATAACATCGAGAGAAACAGTTCAGGAAATAACATGTGAATAATGAATGTATGTAGCTGGCTAAGCCAAAGCTAACTTGCGATGTTCGACGGAAGAGGAAACTGTAAAGGGCTTGTGAATGTGATGTAAGAGGAACATCTTTTAGCCAATGAGTTGTCAGCTTCATCAGTATCCTGTAAGTGTGACTATATAAACAACTTTTGCTTTAAATAAAAGTCCATGGAGCCTCAATAGTCCTTCAGAGATGCCAGAAACCTAAGGTCACATTGTTACAATCAGAAGTGCAATATTTATTTATTTATTTATTTTATTTTTATTTTTTTGAGAAGAAAAGTGCAATCAGAATTGATACTCTAGCAAATCGTGAAAATTAAAAGTTATTTTGGGAAAGGTTAAATGATGTTGATATAAAATGACTCGTAGAAGCTTCACTCAAATTTTACTCAAGATTAGATAGCTAGGGTTTATCCTTTACCCAAAAGAAATTCAAGAGTCTTCTCTTCTCAATCTTCAAAACAACCTAACTAACACTAACAATCAGCCTAGTGGCTATTTGTAACAAAAAGGAAGCTTAAGCAAGCAAGAAATTAAAAAAAAATAAAACCCTACATGAGTGGGCTGCTGGAGCTGGGCCTGAGGTAAGCCCAATCACTTATACAATTCAGGACGGGGGGCAGAGTTGTCCTCTTTATAAAATGTGTGCTGCTTGATAAGCCTCTCTCCCCCTCTCTCTCCCTGCCCTCTCTACCTCCTCTGTTACCTCCCCTGTTACTACTCCTACCTTCCTTCCTTCTTCTTCTTCTTCTTCATCATCAGTCAAGCTGTTCACAAGTACAGCACAATCCCCCATTAAAAAAGTCCCTTCTTTTCTTCTTCCCTGTTCCTCCTCTTCGAGAAGAACCCTAACCTCGGAACAAAGCTTCTTCTCCAATTCTTCGTCTTCCCAGCGCACTTCTTCGCTGTCCCTCCATAAAAGACCCTTCTTTTCTTCTTCCCAGCACAATTCCATTCATGGTGGTTCACTGTTCTTTCTTCTTTCAATATCCCTTCGCCGGCTCCCACAGTTGAAACTAATCACAGATATTCATCATATAATTCAAGGTTTTGAGCCGTGCCGGAGGCACGTCGATATACCTAGTACCATACGATTCACATCAGATGTTTTCTGGACTTACTAAGTTTACATCATTTTGCTCGCTTTCTAATATGTCTATGTTTGCCTCAGTTATACATACAGTTTTATTTTCATTTGCTGAAAATACTAATGCTCAAATTACCTTGTAATTTAAGCAAATAATAAGAAAATCGAAGTCAATCCATGTTTTAGTGGAATGCTGATTCAATACCCAAAAGGCATGAAGTACAACAATATGTCAAATCTCAAAGTACCTTATGTGCAGTCTCCAGGCCCTCCACATATATGGATGAAAAGAAACAGACCAATGGCCATGAAAACTAAGGATTTCACCGGAACAGAGATAAGGCATGACTCAAGAGGCATCCAATAAAAGGTAAGTCGGGATCACCAGAGAAGGGAAAAGAAAATGAGCTGGTGATTTGGCTTGTTGACTGGGAATGTTAGACTAATATCTTAATTCTACTTGTTTACAGCACCCTTCTCACAAGTTAATCCAGCTCAAAATCATTAGCTACTCAAACTAACAGAGCTTCAGTATGAACTAGGACATCAGAAAATTTCTTCTTGTATTTTTCTCTGCATTATAATCATATTCAAGATTACAAAATTTAGAATGAAATGAGCCATTCATCCTCACCGTTCCCTTTGACTCGGAATCAGTCAGCGTACCGATGGTGGGTCGAACAATTCTGAATTAAATCAGATGAATTTGCAGAGTCAAGACCAATGCATTGCGAGTCAAAAATCGTGACTATATTAAACTTATCACTCCATCTCTCTCACGGTCTGACCATGGGAACGCTCCCCACCCCCGCTTTCCCTCCCTCCCTCTCTCTCTCTCCACTTACTGGAAGCCATATTTTCTTGAATACGTAATTGATATAAACTTGCATCCAGAAAAAGAAGCACCGCACTAAGGGATAATTACAAAAAAGAAATGAACATACCGCACTGGGGTTAGATCTCGCACTTGAGGAGAAGCAAATGAAATTCTCCACCATGACTTTTTACTATCATTTGCAGAGTTGCTCTGTTCAACATCGCCTCCGAGCATATCCTCTTGGACTAATGGAAGAAATGAAGTTGCACCAAGAAGAGAAGAAGCAGAGTAAGAGAAGCCTTTGACTTGTTCAATCATGGCCCCTGATTCTTTCAGCTCCCCAAATCTCAAAATTCTACCATCCACAGGACTGACCTATTTGAATAGTGAATCAAAATATATGCAGATTATGTCATTCAGCTACATTAGAAAATGAAACCAGAAATCTGACAAAAAATAAAAAGAAGCAGCGGCCAGTTACCAGTTACCAGACAATGCAGATCAGGGTCAATAGGCCGGGAGCCATCTTTAAGAGTGCGAATGAAAAATTCCCGTAAAGAAGCATACTGATCCAGAGGCAATGCAGCTTCTTCTAAATCTGCAGCACAGAGCAGCTCATGGAGCTTATTTGTTTCACCCTGGAGTATCACAAGAACTACGCAACTTGAACTTGGCTTTTCCTACCTAGCAATTGACTAAAGTGGCCTAGGATTTCAGTGTCAAACCAAGCAAAACCTCTACCACATAGAAAATATTAAGACTCAAGAGGCTTTTGGTTCTTCCACTGTTCTCTCCTCTATGTCGAAAATCAGGGTAGGTTGTGAATACAAGCATCAAAGGCTCAGATTGGGCTTGGGTTGGCCCTGAATCCACCCCAGTTGCATCCTCACATATGGTCCTAAAATACATTGCAATGATGACTATTTAGTCAAATATTTACTATATGGCTATTACCTTCCATTGGTTTGGAAATTTAACCCACATAATATAGGATTATTATTGGAACCAACGCTTTAGAAGAACCAACGAAAAATGATGGAATTATTTAGTCACCCCCAACCTATATATGTTGAACCTTTGGCTAAGACTTTTAACCATCGCTTACATCCACCACAACCATCTTCCTGATTGCAGCGGTCAGGACGAAGCACAAACTGATTAACCATGTTCCCAATTTTAAATAAAGCAACTTTAGAAATCTCCTCAGATTGGTTTGAGCGTTATGTGCTACTAGACAAAAATTCAAGTTCCTGAAGTTCAGTAAGTCTCCCAAAGAGGAAGTAAAAGAGGGGAAGGGATCGTAGAAGAAGAGAAAGTAAAATACGACGAGAAGGAAGAGTAGGAAAAAAAATTAAAATGAACTCATCCCCATCTGATTTCTAAACTAATTACAAGATCAATTTTAAAATCATAAAATCCTACTGTGAAAAAGAAATAAGCCTAAATAGAATTTTAACCCTAACAAAGTAGGAAATTCTATTGTAATAATAAAAAATATATATACCCAAGTATACCCAAAACTCAAATAAAACTGCAAGCTTTTGGAAGTGCACGAGTTACAAAGAAATAGAAGAGTTCAAAAACACAGCTAAGGAGGTTTGTAATTCAAGTATGGGTTGTGAAATTAGAAAGGGAACCAAAGTGGGTCCGCCTTACTATTCCATCAGTCCTCTACCATTTTCTCTTAGGTTTTCCTCTACAACAAAATCATTTACCTAGAACTAAATTTTACCATCCCAACTTTTTTTTCTTTTAAGTCAACCAGCAGATACCCTATTTCAGAAGAGCAAAACTGGGAGTGTGTTTTGGCATGTATCTGCGTGGAAAATAGTACTACATTTGAATTTAAAATATCACACAATATTAAAGAGATAAGGTCCAACATATTTACTTGAATGAAATGCCCGGGCCCAAGCTTTGTAGATGTAAGGACGCAACCAAATAGGATATTCCTAAGGAAAAATGATTTATGGGTTAGGAACATTGTTGATAAACAAGAATTAAAACATCAAAGTGTAAGAAGATGATAATGTGACTGATGGATTTAATTACAAGTACAAAGAAAGGACTTGAAATATATAACCAAGCGCTAAAATCAGTAAGAGCCAAACTAATATAGCATGGTGAATAGCAATGTTACCAAATAGGTACAAAGGAAAATCTTATTGTGAACAAGAAACATAGCAGGACCTATAGGAACCAAGATAACAGAAACAACTAAATCTAATTGATAAAGATAAGTAAAAATTTCATGCAAGATAGCAAGCTTATCAAGAAACAATCTAGAGGTACTTGGTTATTTCCAAGGTTTAAAATCTTGCAGGGACGGTTAGTTGAAAAACAGAGACATTCCAAAACTATACATGACCAATAATGAAACATGTGGATACAAACTAAGACAAACCGAAATGGTTTCGTCATGGTAACTACCAAACCAAAACCTTCCAAATTTTGAATCATGGCTAGTTCTTATAATTATGCTAGCTATAGAATAGTGTAGCAGAAAGAGAGAACCGGCACTTGATATTACTCGTTTGTGATGATTCATATGAAGATTTCAAATGGACATCCGGGTGACGCTACCCTCACTGCATGTTTTTTTATTAATCATATGCCTTCTACAGTTCTTGGTGGCCATATACCACATTCTATTTGATTTTCCTGATGCACCTCTATTACATCTTCTTCCTCATGTCTTTGGATGTAATTGCTTTATTCAGAGTCTAGGGGGTCAATCAGACAAGTTATCCCCACAAACCAGCAGTCCAAATGTTCGCACCCAAGCCGTTGAACATGTTGTGTTTGACAGTATTGTAAAAAAGTTGGTTAGGTGAGATATCTACATTCTAGCTGGAGGGGGGCTATTAGTGAGTTATATGTAGGGTGCGTGGGTTACCCCTTCTTTTTCTGTTCTTTTATTTATTGTCGTAGATGTACTCTTTCATTGTGTGGGTCCTCAGACTTTTTACATCAAATAATACTATTCTGTTTGAACCAAACACAAACAACTCTCTCTCTCCATCTTTTCTCTATACCTTCCTCTCTTCTTGTCTTCTCAAATACAAACCCCTAGATTTCAAGGCTTGAGCTCTCATGACTACGTCTGTAGATGACATGATATTAGCCAGACTAGTAGCTGTTATCCTTGTGTTAGTAACTGTTGGTTTTCCTCAATAACTTCTTTTATTTTCTTTTACTTCTCTCATATAATGGGAGCTGCCTCGTTGCTTTCTTTTTTTCGTCCTTGTAATTAATTCCGTTAGATGATCAAAAACCTCTTTCTCTTAAAGGTCATTGTGCTAGAGATCATTAACAAAATAAACAATGAAAAGAAAAGGAACTATTTGGAAACAAGATGTTGCCTTGTCAAAATGAAGAAAAAAAAAGAAAAGGGAATTGAGATAACAAGTTGAACGTGAAGATATAAAAATCAAATCACAGATTGAAAGTAGTAATCATTAAGACATTAAACACATTTATCTCATCTAACAGAATGAGATTTTTGTTGATTTGACGAGAAGGCTACATACCACATTTGTAATGAAGCCCCAAATACGTGAAATAGAGCGCAAGGGTAGCAACCTCAAGAATGCAGCCTATAATTGCAAGGTCAAGGATTTCTTGGTCAGCAAAAAAGACAATAACCTCTCCTTAGTGATGAAGAAATTTAAAGCATAATTACAAAAAAGAATGGATGGTGAATCCTAATTAATTACTTTTGCATCTGGTGAGAACTCGATTTCAATCCCTTTCTCCCTTGCTTCTTCAACCTGACAGGAATCACAAAATGGAAGATCAAACTTGTATGAACATAAGAAGCATAAAGTGAACTACTTTTATTTACACAAATTAAATTTCAGCAGCACAATAACTATGAAGAATGATCAACTATGTGTACTAAAGTATTCACGAATTACATCATTACCAAAGCCAAAGGTATTAACTTATGTGAGTGTGCCACAATGCCTACTTAATTGTTGGGAAACATCGAAAATTCGAAATAATACTTAATTTTCTATTAATAACAAGGGAAGGAGGATTCAGAAATGAGAATAAAAGAAAGAACATGTTTTTTATAACATTGGAAGGATTACATCACTATTCACTACATTCTTCTGCTAAGGTGGAAGGATGCAAAAAAAAGGTGCTGACTTTCCAAGAATACAATGAAAAATATTGCATTTTCCATAGAGACCAAAAACCAATTCTAATATATTTTCACTTCCACGAAATATTTGTTGAAGTTCTTGTATCGATAATATATGGGGGACGGAACATGAAATAGACATTACAATAAGGTAAATACCACTACTTTGTTTGTTCTTAGGAATTAGAATAATTTCTTAGGGTCTGTTTGGGTCACGGTGATTGAAGGTGGAAGTTCGGAAACCGTGAGAAAATATGTAATTATAGGTGTTTGGTTCGCCATTTTCGCGGGAATACGAAAAAAGTGTTTGTGAAGACTTTGAAGAAAGACAAGAGGACAAAAAGTGTCTTAACATTATTACTTCTGGTTGATAAAATTTTGCTTCCAAACAGAGAAAGCAAGAGGATATGCTTCTTCTTTTTTTGACAAGTACAGAGAGATGCTTGTTAGAAATACTAGGACCATTTCGATCTTAGCAAGCTAAAGGGAAGCTACTTTATTACGAAGTTTATGATAATCATCCTAATTACATGACAACATAAGGGTATTCTGGAAAACTCAAGCAAAAAAACTATGAGAAATTTACCTACGCTCAAATGCTAAGCTTCATTGTACTAGTAGAGATGTATGGAGATTAATAAATTAGTAGTATATAAGAAATGGAATAAGTAATTTCAGTAAGTAGTCTTTATGAAGTCCAATAGATTGACTATATGTATAACCTAATCTTGATAATTGAATGTAATTTAAATTATAATATTTATAATTAAAAGTGAGAAACTTGTAGGTCCCATGTGATTTACTCAATGCACTATAATTTATAACATATCAATGTATTGTACTTTTTGAGTTTAATTGTAATGTTATTGAAGAACGATAAAAACAATCACCTTTCACATTGTTAAAAGTGGTCCAAAGGAAACAAGTTTCCTTCTAGTGAACTTATAAAACTATTACTAAAATACAAATTTAATATGTAAGTAGATTGATTCTACTAAAGCTACCTCGCAAGGTCCACCAGTTGACTATTTATCTTTTATGCTCTCCATATGCCATGGAGTTTCCAAGACTATAGAATATTTTCAAGCGAAGGAAACATTTTAACCTCGTACAAAAAAAGTATTCCTTGACAACAAAAATCCGCAAGAGCCCTAAAGGCTAAATCGCGAAGCATCTCGGTCAATAATGATCAAGTGGACAAAATATTGTACTTATGGTGAAACAGCTAAGTGGTCGGGATCGGCCTGACTCACCGAGTAACTCGGGTCTTGGGACTAGGCCGAGCCGAGCCAGTGCCGATCCCCCGAGTCAACTTTTAGCCGAGTCACTCGTTGAGTCACGTCTGAGTCATCCGAGTTTGTGCAAAATGTGTGACTCGGCGAACCCGGCACCGACTCGCCCATTTTAGTTGTATTAAAAATCTATTTTTGGGTTTAAAAAAAACAACTTTAAACCCCCTCTGCCCGTAAGTAAAAAAAAAAAGGAGAAAAAGAGAGGGAGAAACGTAAAAGATAAAAGAATATGGAACTATAAAGGGATAGGGCCGCTCAGCCAGATCAGGCTTGATCTGCACCCTAATTTTCAGAATAGCTACATATAATAAATATACAATTTGTAGTCCACTTAATAGGAATAAGACATTGTTCCACTTCCATGTGGAAACCACTTGCTAATTGTATACAATGAGAAAGGTCCATCTATGATATGGCAACTTAATATAATCACGGAACATCACCCAGAGGAAATAAGTTAAGGGTATGAACTGTAGAATGCATGTGCCATAATAGAGAAAAGGAGTACAATAGTTGAAGAGGGTTTATTTTTAATTCATCTTATCGATGTAGGCTAGTTGAATTTGTAGGCAAAGATGTGGTTCCAACCCAAGACAGTAGTAATGTTATCAACACACAGCGACTTTCAAATGTAAGACATCACTACTAACTGACAAGTTCCACAGCAAGACCAAAAAGAACAAAGAAAGAAGTTGATTGTCGGCTACAAGGAACTGAAAACAGAATAGAAGTTCAATTGTAAGATGATCTTGCTGCTTGTCTTCTCCATATATGGGCTTTTTTTCTGTGTTGTGGGTGTCTAATATTAATAATATTCCTATGCTTGACTCTCTCTTCTTAAAGTGGCAAATTGACTGTGCTCTAGCATTTACTTGTCACTTATTACGTATTAATATTGTCACAAAGAAGCAATAGGGTATATATATAATTGTACTACATAAGAAATAAAAAGAAGACTGGATGTGATTTGCTACTAGTACTACTACCTACCTGCTTGTCATCATAGAGGCGCCGAGCATGAAGAAGACCAAGCATAAGTAGAGTAGCCATTGTTGCACCAGGTAACAGAAAAGTATTATTTACTGTCCCTGTAGCATTAGTAGTAGAAAGCACAATCATCCACTATTAGTTCATTGTTGTAATCTAATGTAATGTAAGCTTTCATTTAGGCGACTGATATTTCAGCCTACCTTGTTTACTAGTTCTGCTCATTTATTCAGATTTCACAAAATGACGATTCCATTCTATAAACTCGGGTACCCGACAAGCCACTTTGTGATTGTGCTATCAGCTTTACTAAACCGATAAGCCTTTTTGTGCTGTCGGGTCTATGGAACCGACCACTTGTTTTGGGAAAAGTGGGCTGAAATATCAGTTCCCTTTACTTATTATTGTAAAATATCAGTTCATGTGAACTATGAAGTGAAGCTTGTAATGGAGAAGACGCTGACCTTGTTCAGAGCTGCTACTGCTGCTGCCGCCATTACTGGAAGAAGAAGAAGAAGAAGAAGAAGAAGAAGAAGAAGAAGAAGAAGCAGCAGGATCTGCTTGGCTGGTGTGGAGGAAGTTCCTCCTCAAAGAGAAGAAGGAGAGACGACGACGAAGGTGGTGGTGAGGAAGGAAATCCATGGATCGATTTTGTTGGGGGAAAATAGGCCATTGAGAAACCCTAATAATAAACTTCTTCATTCTCTCTCTCTAAAATCTCAACTAGACCAGAGCAGAATGTGTGTGTGTTTTGAGTTTCAAACTTTCAAATCAGAATCAGTTCATCTCTGGTTTTTTATTTGTGTTTTTAGTTGGATTGTTAGACAAGAAAACGGGTACTTCTCAATCTTTGTACGGCATCCTTTCTTGTATAAACTAATAAACCGATTATACAAGAGTCACTAAAACGATGGATTGCGCCATGACACGTTTGATGTTTCCGAACTTTGAAAGTAGAAACCCTCCTTGACCCATTTTGACGGTTCAGAGTTTTTTCTTCTTTTTTTTCCTTTACCACCCTAATGGCACGCACGATGCACGTGCATAACGCATTTTAGCCATTTAATTTGTATAAATATATTTATGTTTTCAAAAAATACAATTAAATTGGCCCCAGAAACAAAGTGTTAATAACTACAATGTATTATTAGAACTAATACAATAAAAAATAAATCTAAAACCTAACAATAAAGAGAAAGAAATCTTAAATCTTCATTTTGCCCCCACCAGGTTAGTGCTAGTTTAAATCAAAAAAAAAAGTACATAAATGGTTTTCATCTACAGTTTTTTCTCTTCTACAACATATTCCCTTCTCCTTATCAATTAAAATAATACCAAAACCAAATTTGGTAAATTAGTTAAATTAGAGGAATGAGAAAAAATGAGAAAAATAAATAAAAATCTAAAATCTTTTTACCAACGACCCTCCTCCATTGTAATTAAAGAGATCCCATTATAAAAAAAAATGGAGACAAAAACAGTAATCTTGCTCTTATAATTAAAAATAAAAGTAAATATTGCAATTAAGTGTTATGCAAGAATACTTAAATTTTAATCATGCCCGAGGCTCTAAAGAAAAAAATATTAGAATTTGCATGAATCTTACAAAAATCAAACTTATATGAAAGTTGTAGAAAAAATACAATAATTACAAAAATATGAAAATATTGATTGCAAAAATACATAAAAGGTAATATCTTCTTCTTCTTCAATGGACAATATCTATCTTCTTCTTCTAAAAGGATGGATGAATATTTGAAAAAAAAAAAATTGTGCATAAAAGATGGTTGTGGGAGTGTTAGTTTTTATAGGTGGTTTGTTACATAGGTAGTTAGAAAACCAATTGTTGGGAGTGAGAAGTAGTGGGAATGTGGATAGAGATGGAGAAAGTAAGAATACGGTTAAAAAAAATCTAATTGTTGAGAGAGAAATTTTAGGAAAAATTTGAGAAAAAAAATAACAATAAGAGATTTGAGGGAGATATTTTAGGGAGAGTTTTAAGGTGGATATAATGTCAAAACTACCCATATTATTTTAAGATCATACCATGTTTTAAACAACTTCAAGGCTAAAATAAATAATTTTTTAAGGAGGCCAGGCCATCCAACGAAATAACTACCTTGAAGGAGTATTCCCTTTATATAATAGTATAGATAAGCAAAGAAATCACATAGGCGGACGATCTCCCTCCAGGGCTGGAATAAGCCAGGTGGGGGGAGTGCTCCAAAACATAGTGTCTTTAGAGTTTTTGGCCCATTGGGCTAGTTCATGGGCTACACTATTACATCTTCTTGGAATGTAAACAAAAGAGATCTTCTCAAACGAGGGAATCCAAGCAGCAATGTCTTTTAGGAAGGCGTTTGTATTCCAAGTACCATTAAACTCCTTTCTTCTCAACGACCCCAATATCACCTCTGCATCGCCTTCAAATTCTACTGCTTTGATCTTTCATTCTATAGCTTTCTTCATCGCAATCCAGATGGCTCTGATTTTAGCTTCTTCTGCACAGAAATAGTTAGAAAAGACTGCAGCAGCAGATCTAAACACTCCTAAGTAGTCTCTAACCACAAAACCCAAGCCATTATTATTAGAGTTTGGATCCCATCCCCCATCAGTATTAATTTTCCACCAACCAATCATCGGCGGTGTCCATCCAGAAAAGCAAATTTTTTGAGCATAGCTCCGGAGGGGGAGTCGATTTGTCAGGCTCTGGCACTTCGGAAGCATATGAAAGGCTTTGTGAATGATCGCTTGGTCAGATTTTAGGCAATGATTATGGATTAGGTCATTTCTACTAATCCAGATTACCCACATCAGACAAGCCACAAACAGGAACTGGTCTTTGGGATTCCTATTGCTGCTATAGGGATCTATACCTAGCCAGAATTTGATCCAATCTGTAAGGGATTTATCCACAAAGGAGCTAATGTTTTTGTGTAGGTGGGAGGCTGTCCAGATTCTATTTACACAAGGGCAGGTTACCAGGGCGTGAGTGATACTCTTATCAAGCAGATTACATCTTGGGCATTTAGCATCTTCTATATTTATACGTTTGTTCAAGATATCCTTCACCGGAATGGCATTTTTTGCTCCCTTCCAGACTAACAACTGGACTCTATGAGGTAACTTCATCTTCCAAAAGTTCTCCGACATTTTCTCCTCTCCATTAGATCCATGATTCCTCAGGCCAAAATAAGCAGATTTTGCGGTAAAATTTCCATCACGGGTCAGTTCCCACGCTCTTCTATCTCTAGATTGTACAGAGCTCAAGGGAATTTGGACAATCTTCTCAACAGAATATTGATCAAAATGTTGATCTAGGATCCCTCTATTCTAAGTTCTAGTTCTTTGATCAATGACATCGGCAACTTTTAGGTTTTGATCAGGACTAGTATTGGGTTTAGGTTGAGGGGTCCCAATTTCTAGAATCCACTTATCGCACCAGGGGTCTATAAAATTTCCATCACCCACTATCCAAGTGATGAAGGGTTTTATTTTCTCATTTATGGTGTGAAGGCATTTCCAAGCCCAGGAGGCTCCATTGGGACACTTAGAGAGGAGAAAGTCAAAGATCCTTGAAATATTTTACTCTGAGAGCTCTACTCAACAAATAATCAAGTTCCTCCACTAATCTCCAGGCATTTAGACCATCCTCAGACTTTGGTTTGCACAGATTATCCCAGTCAATAAGATGAATTTTTCTGTCATTTGGGTCTAGAGTTTTCTCCCACCAATACTTGCGCAGATGGGCATCAATCTTACGGTATAGATTTTTTGGGATGAGGAAAGCTGCCATTTGGTACAGAGGAATTGCTTATCCCACAAACTTTACTAGAGTAGTTCTTCCTACTTGGGAAAGGAATCTATTAACCCAAGAGTTAATTCTATGGTCTATAGAGTGAAGGAGGCCTACATGAGTTTCAGTTTTGGATTTGAGGAAGTTGATTGGAGCCCCCAAGTATTTTTCTCCCAAACTTTGGTTTCTGATCCCCAGGATTCTGGCTAGCATCTTCCAGTGCCTGTGATGAATGTTATTACTGAATAATAGCCCAGATTTATCAAAATTAATTTCTTGGCCTGACGCACAATATTTGTGCAGATACTCCTTAATCACAGCAAAATCATGTGGAGATACTTTGGTAAAGATGAAGCTATCATCCGCAAAGAACAGGTGTGTGACAGGAGGGGCATTTCTTGCAGTTTTAACACCTTGAATTATATTTTGGGATTCAAGGTACTGCAAGTACGACGAGAGTGCTTCAGCAGAGAGGATAAAAAGATAAGGGGAAAAGGGGTCCCTTATCTCAAGCCTCATTCCGGATTTAGACGACTATGTGGAGAGCCATTAAGTAGGATAGAGCAGGTAATAATAGATAAGCAATTATAGATCAGATTACATCATTTCCTTGTTTAATCTTAACTTTGCCAAGACTTGAATCACAAAACTCCACTCAAGCTTATCATAGGCTTTGGACATGTCTAACTTGATCGCTGCTAGACTATCTTTGCCTCTCTTTTTCTTCTTAATGGTATGGATTAATTCATTGGCCATCAAAATGTTATATGATATATGTCTTTTAGGGACAAAGGCACTCTGATTGGGCGAGATCAGTTTATCCATCATAGGTTTCAGCCTATTTGTAAGTGTTTCCGAGATGATCTTATAGGCATAATTGCAAAGACTAATGGGTCTGAACTGAGTGGCTGAGTCAGCTAAGTGGGTTTTTGGTATGAGGGTTATATTTGTGTGGTTTAGCTGGGTGAGAAGATGTTCTTTTGTGAAAAATCCTTCACCATTACAATCAAATCATGGCCTACAATATCCCAGAATTGTTGAAAGAAAAGGCCTGTAAAACCATCTGGCCCTGGCACTTTTTTCCCTCCCATTTGGAAAGCTGCTATCTTGATCTCATCATCAGATAAAGGGGCACACAAGATCTCATTGTCCAAATCAGTTAGTCTTTGGGGGAGTGAACTTATGGATTTCATCTTGAAACTCTGTGTTGGACTTGTTATAAATGCTTTGAAAATGATCAGCAAACTCCTTTCCAATCTGACTCCTTTCATTTAACCAAATACCATTTTTATCTTTCAGCCAATCAATGGTGTTTCTCTGCCTCTTAAAAAGGGTAATATTGTGGAAATATGGGGGAGTTTTTATCTCCTTCCTCGAGCTAGAGTTCTCTAGATTTATCTCTCTAAAAAGCATCTTCAATGGTATACAAGTATTGCAGATGGTCCTTAAACTTCTTCATTTTTTGCATATATGTGGGGTTACCTATTTGGAGATTGAGGATATCCTATTTTACCTTCTTGATGTTATCCTGAATATTTCCAAAGGACTCAATATTCCATTTCTTAAGTTTCTCTTTTGCATTATTTACCTTTTTATTTCAGCTTATAGGCATTTGAACCCCTGAAGTTTTGGCTCCATGAGGCTGCTATTATATCCCTACATGAAGGATCCTTGGTCAAAGCTGAAAGAAAATGGAAAGGTCTAGGGAGATTTCTTTCATCTGTTTTAAAGCAAGCTAAAATTGGGCTATGATCAGAGCTTATCCTGGGTAAGTGCATAACCTTCATACTACCAAACATTCTTCCCATGCACTATTAATGAAAACTCTATCTAATCTCTCTGGGATAAGGTTTTCTCCCTGTTGTTTATTTGACCAGGTAAAGTTCGGCCCAGAGAAGCCTGGATAATGAAGATTCCATGAAGAAACGAATGAGGACAAGTCCATAGCATCCATATCGTGCCAAGGTCTTCCACCCACTTATCATCTGGAGTTAGAAGACAATTAAGATTTCCTGCTACCAAACAAAGAGAACTTTGAGGATTGTGGGTACTAGTGAGCTAGTTCTAGAACTAGGTTCTTTGGTTTTTGTCCAGTTCTCCATAGATAAGGTAGAAATGGCATGTGGATGAGTTATAGAAAGTGTTAGAAGAACAATGATCCCCCCTTTTATCTATATGGTTGATAGACAGGTCTATTCTATCTTTCTAAGCTCACTACGACCCTCTGCTGCTACATCAGCGACATTCATGTATCCTAACGAGTGCATCTTTCTAGTTGCCAAATTAATCGAATATTTTGTTTCCATAATAAAAACGATGTCGGGGTTATTCATTTTGATGAGCTCCTGGAGCTCCTGAACTGCCTCCGGCTTCCCCAAGCTGTGACAGTTCCAAGATAGGAGACTCATGGCGCACGCAGGGGTAGGGCCCGTCCTACCTTCCACGATAAGGCAATTTTAAAGAAGGTTTGAATCCAAATAGAACTTAGAAACATGATGTTAATCCAGCACACACAGTAAAGCCATGAAAGTAGATTATAAGAAAAGGTAAACCAAAGTGGTTTAAGTCGTACCTGTGCTTGATTCTCGTCCAATCCCTGGTGTTTGGATCCGCAGCTTCCTCCACTGGCCCTATTACAAATTCTGCGCATGATTTCCTGCTCTGGATCATTGGTTTGGATTTGGGTTTGTTCTGGGGTCAGGCTGGGTTTTATGGTATAGCGCTGTGGGGTTGGGTTTTTTAGGGTTTCATCCGGTTGAGAGAGTGTTATGTCTACTTGGTCTTGGGCTGGGCCTATGGGGTAAGGATATTGACCTCAGGAGAATCACATTTATGAACCAAGGACCCGTCGGCATTCTTTTGACATATTTCCAGTTTCATGGAAGTATCATGGGAACTCTTAAAAGTATCCTTCCTACTTTCGGTTGACATAGTTTCAATGTCAGATTTTGTGTCAGCGTGTAACCTCGAATTATGGGGTTGTATCCCATGATAGACAGGGGAACTTTTCACCAAAGTAGGTATGTTATCGATTCTAGAGATATCTGCTTCCCTCATATTATCCTCAACTGGGGAATTTTCTGGGCTCGAGATGTTTATAGAGCACTGACCCGCTGAATTTTCATTAATGTTCTTGGTATGGGATGTTTTATGCTCGACTGAGTCTGAATCCTTCGATTCAATTGCCACTCCATCACGTGATCTACTCTGTTGCTAGCTCTACTGCGGTAGTTGTCATCCCGATTTCCACTTGCCGGAAAGCTGCCCGAAAATTGCAAAATCTAGCGTTATTTTTAAGCTCTCTTTGATTCAGCATGAAGCAGAGGCCCATAGGTTTCATGAGTTGACATTTTCTTAGCAGTTTCCTTCATACCACAATGGAGGTCTGTGTGGCCTAAGAAACCACAGTTATACAAGAACTTCGACAGCCTTTCGAATCTAAAATCAATCCATATACGTTTCTCTTTTGACAGCTTTAACCATGTTCTTGTTGGTAGTCGCTTTGAGATATCCAACAGGATTCGAATCCTGAGAAACTTACGCTTTTCCTTGTGTGATTCTATATAATCCACGTCCCTTACCTCCCCAAAGTTTGTAGGTGGTGGATTTTTATTTTTTATTTTTTTAGGTGTTTGTGTTGTACGCCTTGATGCTCAAGTCAGATGGTTGGGTGAATGGCTTCCACTTGACCAGGAAAAGAGGGTTATCCATGATGTTCCAGGGTCTTATATCCCAGATCCACAACATATCTTCTTCTGTTTCAAACTTAAAACTTAGATAGTCATTATGAAGCTCCTGAATAACAACTATCACCTTCTCAAACCAAGCTAACTTTATGTTTTTTATTAACTTCTCTAGTTCAATAAAGTTATCCAGTATGACCTTGCCAATTAAAGAATTTTTTCATTCCTCTTGAGCTTCTTCAAAAGCTTCTTGGGGTAGTTCTATAATCGGACCTTCATCATTGTTGACTTCCATATCTGTAATCGCTTCTGAAAGTGCCAAAATCTCCTTCTCGTTCACTGAGTTCTAGTCGGGGCCTTGGTTGTGTTTTTGATGACTTTCCTTTGGGTGGTTTGGTTCCATTGTGAGTTGTTGGTTTTAGGGGTTAGTTGTTTGGTTGGTGGGAGAGTTAATCTCATAGAGTAAATATAAGAAAACTTATAATAAGTATGTTTGTCCAAAAGCAGAGGACTACAACTGTCTCTAGTGTAAAAGAAAAGAAAACTTGAGGTTGGTGGTTCACACTGACTTTGGGTTTTTTTTTTGGGCCAGGTGGTGATGGTCAGGGGAATCTAGGCTAGAGCATACACTCAAACTGGGGTTGAGCCAAGGTAGAAGGGAAGAGATCTCTAGGGCAAGGGTACACGGAGAGTTGTGACAGGGGCAGTGGGGAAGAGGATCACCGCCGGAGTGGGGAATAGAATCACCAACGATTTTTTTGTCCAAATGACTCTTGAGAGTTGGTACTATAGAGTTACAATCGACTTACATGCTCATTCATACAAATTTTTTACAAGTTATTTGTTGGCCCTACATAAATATGAAACAAGGGTTGTTTTCTGGTAGGAATGATATTCTTACCGTTTAGATCATCATCACTGGAAAAAAAACATATCATTTTAAAACTTCTAAATCCATTAAAAACTAGGTAATCAGGATCCAATATTTTATAAATCACCATAATTTTATATTTTCCAGAAATAGTGGCGATTGTTCGTACTTTGGTCTGCATCAGAGATAGAGGATAAGAGAATCATAGCACGGGTTGGGAAGGTGTTAGGCACCCGACAACCGCTCAATTATGAGATCATCCTCTACTTCATAACTAAGGGTGTTTTAAAGAATCCCTCTAAATCTACATTTCGTTCTGATAAAGTTCTAGGGCAAAAATAAAAAGGTGTTGTTAAAGGAGTTCTTCAAAATGTTCGGGGATGGACAAGATTGGGAGGTGGACTAGATTGTTTAAGTTTATTAGGGGGATTGATTTAGTTTTATTTAGGGGATGGTCATCTAAAAATAAGTTGATATTTTTCCACCTCAACCCTTAAAAAGACCCCAACCCTAAAAAACCTCAACCTTTAAAAACACCCCAATCCCTAAAAAATACCCCAACAAATCCACCGTCGTCCATTTCCACCGCCAGCTACCTCCACCTTCGGCCACTTAGCTATTCGTCTTCTTCTTTCTTCTTCATTTAATTTTTTTGCACTGAAAATGGATTCAATCTTTGGAAATTCCCATACAATTATATAAGATCATCAGGTAATTTTACTTATATCGGTAATAATTAGTATATAAGAGTTGTGGCCAGATTTGTGGCTTTAATTCTTTAGGATGAGATTTTAGGTCAAAGAGGATAATCTAATTTCGAACTCCTAATCTTTTCCAGCAAAATTAGATCTTTAATTATAATTTTTCCACATCAATATTCATGTTTTTTTTCGGTTTTGTATTTGAAGACTTCTTCAAAAGAGAGACAAAGAACAGATTGTAGACACCAATTTTCACCACCAAGCACTAAACATCCAAAATTCAGTGTGAACTGCGAGATCGGGCCTCAACCACCTCTAATTTAACCCAATCAATCGTTGCACCTACTCAATTTGGTGTTCCCCCAATATAATTCGGCCCAATTTGGGCCAAATTGGGCCTAATTGAATAAATTGGGTGAAAACACCCAAAATTTAGACTTAGATTGACTTTAATTGGACGACATCAGGGTTTATTGACCTTTGGCTCAACTCAATTGAGTCCCCCATTAACTAAATTCAACTTCATTGAGTTCAATTTGACTCAAAATTGAGCCTAATTGAAAGATTTAGTGAAAATCCCCAAAATTATTCTTAATTTGGCCTTAATTTGACCACTTTAGGGTTCTCCGGGCTTAATTAAAATTTAATTAGTCCTTAATTAATGTTCAAGATCAAGAAATTTTAAAAATGTTAGAGAAATTGGACTTAATTTGAGTTTAGAATTGAAATCGGAACCAAAATTAGAGTTGGAATGAACCCAGAACCAATTTTAAAGGGGGAGAACCGTTGGAATATTCAAGGAATATTCCAACGGCTCTCCATGGGCCGTTTTGTCCAGACCATTAGATCTGGGCAGATCTAACGGCTAGCAGAAAATGGCCTTCCATGAGCTATTTTGCTGCCAGTCGTTAGATCTAACCAGATCTAACGGTCCAGATTAAAAAGTCCTAAAAACCCCTATTTTGACCTTTTTTCCACCCAATTTTTTTTAGATTTCTCCCATCCACTCTCACCCCCTAACCCTAATCTTGTTTACACCCCACCAACCCTATTTTTTTCTATAAATAGAGGAGATTTCTAGCAAGTAAAGGCATTCAAGAGATCTCTTAGGAGCATTCAATAGTTCTCAAGTAGGGCATTCAAGAGACCTCTTAGCAGAATTCAATAGATCTCAAGTAAGAGGCATTAGATAGATCTCTTTGAGAGCATTGAATAGATCTCTTGATGAGCATTCAATAGATCATATGAGTTACATTGAATAGCTTGAGAGCATTCAAGAGTTTGAGAAGGAAAGAAATAGAGATAGGTGAGAGTAAATTCACTTCCATTAGATCTTAGCCTTACTCTTTACTACCACCATCATCAACCATCATCTACATCTACACCACCCATCCTAATATAAACTTTGCACATTCAAACCTCACTTATCATGGGAATAACTCAAACTAATTGAATTTTTCTTTCCATTTTGAGGTTGGTTTAAAGAGAGTTTGTGGTAGATCACATCACTTTTCAAAAGAAAATTTTATTTTCTTCATTTATCATCAACAAAAGAGATTATCATGGCTTAATGGAGGGTTGATCAATGGGTTTTCATCACTCTCTCATTGGTGGATCTTAAGCAAAATAGGTAGGTGATCATCACCCCATTTTTACTTGTGGTAGAGATTCCTTTTTTAAGTGTTGTATGATGTAGTTTAAAAAGAAAGTGAATAAATGTTGTCATTTAATGAATCTCACTTCATGGGTTTATTTTAATGTACTAATTAGTTACCCTTTTAGAATAAATATAACATTGTTAGTGATCTTTTTCATCATTTTTAACATATTAGAATCTTCAAGTATCATTTTAGATAAGTACTAGTTTAGTTAATGTTCATATATCATGAAATAATAAGTGATTTGATAATCTAACAAGATTGGCCTCTTTTGTATATCATCTCATCATAAAATAATGATTTATTTTTCATGAAATTTATGTTTAGTGCCAAAAATGATATGTTTAGTAAGAATATCAACCATTTAACCATGTTATCTAATATTTGGGTGTATGGGGTTGATTTTCAAGTCACTACACCATAAAAAGAGGCAAAAAACGTGCTGGAATCTTTTCATACAAGTATGAAATGAAAAATGTAAAAATATAATCTTGTAGATCATGAAAAAATACGCAAAATTGGCTCAAGAATGAGTCAAAAAGGATGTGAAACGAAGAAGTTATGATAGTTTAAAAGTTCACTTTAAATGTGTTCGATGAAATTCCTAAGTGAATGTTTGATGTGTAGAATTTCTTATTTTGCTAATTTCACATTAATACTTTATTTTGTTGGTTTAAATTGAAGCATATCAACCTTAGTTTCGGATGAAACCCTAGGGTTTACATTAGAAACTTGTCACTTTTTATGGTGTGCCTTAGAAATCAACCAATAATGAGAATAAAATTTCAATAAGTTTTATGGGCTTGGTAAGCCCATCTTCAAGCAAGCCCACTCTACTCTTTTGTTGAGTGTTGGACTTGTTTCATGAGTTTTAAACTCACATCTTGGAATTGGACTTCATAAACTCATTTTCTTGTGTGAGACTAGCAAAAACACATCTTTGCTTAGGCCCACCTTTCTCTTTTGGGCTTGGATATGCCTAAAACCCTAATCCAAAACCCTAACCAATCAAATAAAATTGAACTAGGTTTCTCTCTTTTAGATTAGTTAATCTAAGTTAGGCTCCTTAGTTTAAGAAATGCATTAGAAATTAGGGCTGTATGTTAATTTCGGAATTAGGTTAGGAATTTACCTAAACTCGTCGAAATGTGACCACCATGGACTGACACTCCTAAGTGTGGTCTTGCACACTCGATTAGTTAGTTAATTCTTAGACTAACCCCACCTTTGTAATAATCAAGATTTTCAAAACAAAGAAGAGAAACAACATTTTCTACTAATTAAAGCATTTTGCATTAGATTTTGGATCATGCTTAACGCTAAGGATTAGAAATCCTAGTTAGGACTCTAGATCTTCCCTAAAGCATATCACATAATAATTATTTTGCTTTAGATTTTGGATCATGCTTAACGCTAGGGATTAGAAATCCTAGTTAGGACTCTAGATCTTCCCTAAAGCATATCACATAATTATTATTTTGCATTAGATTTTAGATCATACTTTAGGACTCTAGATCTTCCCTAAAGCATATCACATAATCATTTTGCATTAGAATTTGGATCATGCTTAACGCTAGGGATTAGAAATCCTAGTTAGAACTCTAGATCTTCCCTAAAGCATGTCACATAAGGATTATGCTTAACGCTAGGGATTAAAAATCCTAGTTAGGACACGAGATCTTCCCTAAAGCATATCACTTAACCAAGGCAATTACATTAGAATTTGGATCATACTTAACGCTAGGGATTAGAAATCCTAGTTAGGACTCTAGATCTTCCCTAGAGCACGCCACTTAGTTGAAGCATTTGCCTATTAAAATTTGGATCATGTTTAACGCTAGGGATTAGAAATTCTAGTTAGGACTTCTAGATCTTCCCTAAGACGTGTCATTCATTTTTTTTAAAAGAAAGAGCATCTCGTCGCCACGTGTATCCCAGTTTACACGTGTCTCCGAGGAAATCTTAGTTGGGTTACGAGCATAACTGATTTGCGCGTGTGTGGGCCCTAGTATTCCCATATACAACTCATGGCCACGTGTATTCCACCTCATGTGTGAATGGTCCAGAGTCCATTCACACATTGTTACAGGACTAGTCTGTTGTGCATCCAGGTTTGCATAGTCGTGATGAATCCTCTTGTTTTCTCGTTGGCCGTAAAGAGAGGTTCGCGACCAACATTGCTTGTATGTGAATAGACGCAAGACTATTTGCAATTTTGCGACACGTAAATTTAAGTTTACGTGTCAGAGTGTGTTTTACTTTTTGCCCCAAAACCTCAATTGCGTGAAACATATACTAGAGGGGCTTGAACTTACCTTTCTTGTACACACTCTTTCTTAGCGTAATGTAATAATTTTTAATCATAAAATTCCACCCAAATACCCTTAGTTGTAAAGTAGAGGCCGATCTTACGATCGGGCGGTTGTCGGGTGCCTGACACCTTTCCGACCCGTACCAGGATTCCCTTACCAAGAATCTCTCTACGCAGACCAGACTAGTCGGAAGATCGCCAAGTTTTCTACCAAAACAAAACTATTTTCTAAATTTGGGTCCTAATTCCCAAATTAATCAAGTGGCGACTCCATAAGTATATTAGATGATTCCACCTCAGTTAGGAATACGAGAAATCGTTTCTCTTCGGTCGTTCGCGGTCGAAGAGAAAAGTTTTTTCGTAGATCCTACACAGATCTCGAGGATTGAAGTAGAATTTTCATCATCGTTCAATTGAGTTTTTGACTAAGAAAGAAGAAGAACAAGAAGAAATGGCCGGCGGTGGCAGGAGGTGGAGGTGGCCGACGGTAGAGGAATGATGAAGATGAAGATGATGGTGATGTTGGTAGGGTGGGGTATATTATTTAATTTTAGTGGGGTGAAGAGAGAAAGTGGGTTTTAGATTAGTCTGACCCCACACCACCCCCTAGTAAAAATGAATAATAATTTGGATGGAGGATTTTGGGCTAAAAACCCATTTAACGTGTCCATCCTCCAAATATTTTGAGGAACTTCTTCAATAGCACCTAAATAAAAAAGACAATACACACATCTCCTCTAAAATTACGTGCATAGAAAGAACATTACACGTGGACGTGAATCCTTGTGTAAACGAAAACCATACGGATTATATTCCGTATGTGGCATTCATAATCAAACAAAGACAAACAAGTAGGTTCTATCCCATGAAGCAAGCAATGGATGTATATAGATTCGATTCAATGAATAATCGGTCCATACATGGACTCAATTTCATGTACAAACAATCAGGCACAATGAGCTTTATCCCATTCGTAGGCCAAGTGTTGTTCCCACTGTATCAAAATCTCTAACTTGTACGAAGAATAAATCTGCAAAACCTCAAACGTTAAAAATAAATAAAATAAAAGGCAAAGAAGATCGATGCTTGAATTAAATTTAATGTCCTTAAGATAATATTTGTCCCGCTACTGGTGCTTACGGAATCAATTGGCGATTAGTCTCCCAGGTACAACGATCAAAATCCTTCGATAAAGCACTTTAAGGAAGGAAACACACGAATCACACTTAATTATTCTCTCTTGAAAACAGACGTAAACACTTAGAATATTTTGATATATCAAAACACTGGAACAAAAAATCTATTTATAGATGATGACATGACTCTTAGGAAGAGACACAAATTCGGACAAAAAGTGCAAGAACCTAAAAGACACCTATTCAAATAAGAAACGACTCCAACATACTAATTCCATCTACATGGGACTCTTCGGGATTAAATAGTTTTTCTCATTCACCCGGAAACTATTATAACTCACACAAAAAATTAGTGGGTCCCACTTAATTTAATCCAAAAATAACTCGGTCAAACTAGGGGTGTCAATTGGTACCCAAAAACCCAGAACCGAACCGGTACCGGAACCGTTTTTTGCGGTTCCGGGACCTCACTTTGTGGATCCGATAAATTTCGGATCCATTTCGGATCTACCCGTTTTGGATCCGAAATTTTTCGGATCCACTCAACAGGTACCCGCGGGTGAGGTCTATAACAATTTTATAGTTTAATTTACTATTATATAACAATTTTTTAATTTTTTTAAACTTTTTTTTAATTAAAAAAAGAAACCAATGACTATTATTTAACAAATTGTATAATAAAATAAATTTTATAATTGAATAGAATACGGAAATACAAAATACAAATTGATTTTGTGTAAAAAAAATAAAAAAATAATAACTTAAAACGGGTATCGGGTACCCGCGGATCCTAGCGGTACCGGATCCGGAACCACCAATTGAGGTTCCGGAACCGGAACCGAAAGGATCTGGAACCACTTCATATTAACGGGACCGGATCTGGAACCTTTAGGTTCCGATCCGGAACTGACCCGTTGACACCCCTAGGTCAAAGCCAAGTTTCCAACAATCCTCCACATGAATGAAAAATAAAAAAGATTAAAGAAGCAAAGACAAGAGAGAGAACATAGAAAAGTTACTGTATCGGGATAGGTGGGTTTTAGCCTTGAACCTTCCTTTATTAACTGCTACCGGGTTTACTGGCTACTTAGTGAACGTGATGTCTTGAACTGTATATCCATATAATGTAAACCAAGACAGTAGGGTTTACACAATTTCTTTTCTGAATTAAGTTGATTCTAAGTTCTAACGGGTTTGTCCATTTTGGCCCTGAACAATTTCTGGTTGTGTTTTAGAGAATTTTAGCCTTAAAAAATTCTCATAGAAGCGGCCCTCACTTACACACTCATATAGGTGATTTTCTATTAAGAGTATCCTGCCATACCCCACTTATATAATAAGTTATAGATATCATTAAAATTATATATTATCCTTTCCTAAATGAAACCCAACTGGGAGACTGGGGTTGTTCCGGTGTTGGTAATTCAATATATTTATCTATTTCTATCTTTCAAAATATTTTCACATGCTAGAAATTAATTAAAATTTTATAATTTATTTATATATATAAGTTTCTCGGGTTGGGCGGGTTATCTGGATTGACAATTATTTCTGCCCACGTTTGCCCAAATTCAACTTTGGGTTAGCAAAATGATGCCCATAATTGCCCAAATACCCAACAACCTTTGCCTACGCTTGCCCAAATACCGGATCGGGTTCGGGTTGGTCGGGTTGACCCAACCCAAGTCCCACCCCTAGTTTTCATACCTATTTTTTATTAGCAAATTTAAAATAGGTATGATATCTTTTCCTAGAAGTATACCATAAATATCTCTTGTTCTCCTCTAATTACTATCTTTTACCTTAATTATCTTTTTAAATTAATGGTCATGATTAGCTCTTCATTCTTTTTCTCATTGTGTAATTTCTCTACTTATTATTAGAGCTACGGGTTGATACATATCACTTACTTCTTGCATATATCCAAGTAAGTTTCCTTCTTTGTTTTAAGGTACATTTTTTAAATTAAATATTTTTTTTAGTTTATTTATGGCTACAATAATTTATTCTAATTTTTTATTATTATAACGTGGCAGTTGATAGTGTGGCAATTGGTGGTTGTCCACCGCATGAGCTTGACATATATTGTAATATGTGTCAAGCAACTAAAATTTCGTAGGAAGTCAATCTTATCCTCTTCCCTTATAAATATGAGTTACCTCCTCTTGTACGTAGTAGAACTTTGGATATAGAAGTTGTACGTACGGATACGTATGAAAGTTAATAAGAGATTTCTCTCTCCTACTTCTCTCGTATACACTCTTGTACTTACACTTACTCAAATAGTGTAGAAGTTATAGCATTTATTAATTTATTCTTATTTTATCATTTTTGAAATATTTGGAATATTTGGTCGTGCTTAGCACGGGCTACACGAACTTGTATATATATATATAGAGAGAGACAAAGATAAAAGAGTTGCAGAGAACGTCATTCCATTCTAACAATGTAACTTCTAACTCAACATGATGAGAAATGGTATAAACAGGAAAAAAGAACTTGCGATGTTATTAGAATCGTGAAAACTTATGCATTCAATGTTTTGATCTGAATCTGATTACATGATCCACTTGAACAAAAAGAAAGAACAATCAAGAAACAGAAGCCTCTTCATCTGAAATTTCAACAACTAAAAACAGTGTAAAGCTAAGATGGAAACTCTAATTGAAATCACTTAACAATAGAAAAACTTAGAATCTATTACGTACGTATCCGCCTCCTCCCTCTCCGAATTGAACATTTAGCTAGTTAGACAAACATCACGAAATAATCTGCACCGCACTGTTTCCAAATGAAACCCAACTGGGAGACCGGGGTGTTGTCGATTGGGTTTATGAACTGTGTTATGAACTCAAGACTAAAATAAATAAAATAATAAATAAATAGGATAATTGTGGATTAATTCGAGGAAATCCAAACCTCCATTGATTACTTCGAGTGTAATCTAACTCTAATAACACAATTGTGTTCCAAACAAATATTTTGTTCTACCTTTTATTTATCTTTTAACCATTTAAATAGAGTTATGAAATACTATACCACTTCCCACGCATAAAGAATAGCACCTAAATAGGTGGAAGACTCCCACATTAACAAACTACCTTTTGACTAAATCAACTAAAATATCTTAAATCTATTATCCCTAAAAAATAGCAACTACTCACCATACATGGTTTACACTTTCAAAATAAAATCAACTAATTCTAATTTCTATAATAATTAATTAAATATAAAAGTAATATTAAAATTAGTCACAATAATAAAAAATATTCACGTAACAAACCACCCCCCTTAAAAACAACCTTGTCCTCAAGGTTGTGCTTGTAGAAAACTCTTTAAGACATTTCAATGTTTTGATTCGACCACGAACCTTTCTAATATAATTGCTGCACCAAAATTTCTCCAAAAAATAATTATTCAACAAATCTATAATGTGCAAGAAAAACACAAACCAAATATTGTAATATTTTTGCGTGCTCATAATTGAGACTTTTTTCTCTTCATTATGCTCGATAAAAATTAGAAAGAAATCAGCAATGTCAAATGAGATGGAATTTCGAAATTTGGTACGAATCTCTTCATTCTTTTCTTCGAAGATATCGAAGAAATCAGATTAATTAATGTCAGCACCCCTGCCTTCTAAATTCGACCATAGATTCATTATATGCATCTCAAACTTCCTATAGTTACTTCATTTGTTCAAGCAAACTAATAGTTTTTAGAGCCCACTCATGAAGGAATTTTCGATCTAGTTTGAACAAGTCTTTGTGTTCCATTTTTATAAATAAAATAAAATCGACACTACAATGAAATGACACGGAATACCTTGACCCAAGGGTTTGAACTCTGACTGACATGCAACAAAGTTGTGATTGACCTCACAATTGTATAATTAACCAGTGGATAGATCCAATGACTTAAATGAAAAGGGCTTATAAAGATACTTGTTGAGAACCCAATAACTTCTTATTGGTAGTAATCAAACACAAACACCCACTTTTTTTTTTAAACGTTGATGACACAACCCCTAAACAAACTAATCATGACAACATCAACTAATAACAAAGACACATACACAAAGAAATCCCTAAAATACTAAAACAAAAAACACAAAATCAGAGAACTTACTAACAGGGAAGACCCAACCCCTAAACAAACTAATCACGACAACATCAACTAATAACAAAGACACGGACACAAAGAAATCCCTAAAATACTAAAACAAAAAACACAAAATCAGAGAACTTACTAACAGGGAAGACTATTGAAGACACAAAGACTATGCAGAAGATGAAGAAACTTTGACGAACGTGATGACAATAAATTAGTATAACCACAAGCCGAAGATCGACGGCTCTATACCAATGTTACGAACTCAAGACTAAAATGAATAAAATAATAAATAAATAGGATAATTGTGGATTAATTCGAGAAAATCCTAACCTCCATTGATTACTTCGAGTGTAATCTAACATAATTGTGTTCCAAACAAATATTCTTCTCTGCCTTCTTATTTATCTTTTATGATAAGCACTCAAAACTGCAACATTTAACCCTCGAATAACATTTTGTTAAGCCTTAGAGTGGCTAAAAAAGAACTAATAGTGATCATTTTGTATTTTTGTAGAGATTAAGCTTGAAAATCTACAAGGTGAGTCAAAAAGCATATGAATCAGCCCAAAAAAGAGAAATAAAAAGAAAAAAAAGGTTACTTTATAGCACAAGAGGCGGTTTGCTAAGATGGTTTGAGTGCTAGCTGTTCCCAGAATAGGTCCTAGGTTCCAGTTTTGAAAGCTATATAATTTCTATATATTTTGGAGTTTTTCTAAGAGCAGCCTGAGAAGCACTGGATCATAACCTAAGAAACACTGGATCATTCTCTTTATACAAATCCATAATTCAAAATTCAAATTTGTCTTATCTTGTTATCCGTTATCTTTAACTGAAATTCAAATTTGGCTTATCTTTTTATTCTTTATCTTTTATCCTAGCCGTCTGTCACGCCCCACTCACACGTGTACCAATATTGTCCCTGCTTTAGCCACCACACGCGGTACAGGGTTTTGTTCTTGGCGAGAGCCCAACCCAGTCCTGGCCCAACTTAATGACAACCAGTAGCCCAACTTAATGACAACCAGTGGCCCAACTTAATGACAACCACACCAAATCGGCTCACCCAAAAGGCCTCGGTACACTGTAAGACAGTTTGTGAACTCATAGCCCAGTCTCCGGACACTCTCCTAGGCGATGTGGGACTTTACACCACCCACCACCCC
>MVGT01003363.1:74239-104200 GCA_002174775.1 Macleaya cordata | reverse complement strand
AAAAAAAAAAAAAGAAAAAGAAAAAGGGTTATTTTGCATTACCCCTCCATTCTTTATTGCTCTTTTTAGTTACCCCCATTATTGTTCATAATTCTGGAACCCCCCAAAATTGACAGTTCCATCGGTTCCACCATTTAAGTAGTCAAACCCAGCACACGTGTACTCACGTGTCTTGCATAATGACAAATTTACCCTTAACTCAACCCAAGTCATCCCAAGTTAACTCATCCGTCAAGAGAAATGTGGCATCATCTCTTTAATCGTTGAAGGACAAAGGAGATTGACTTAGAGAGAATCTAACCGGTGGAGGCTCACTTTATCTTCTACACTCAAACTCTTTTTACTATAAATGGGAGGGTTTTGATAATTTACTATTAATAGTAGGGGGGTATTTTTTAATAGATTTTGTATTTGGTCTTTTATGCAGGTTTTAATCGATGTTAGATCTGCCCTAAATCCAGCTCTACCAAGAGAGCAAGTTAACTTGGCTGAATGGGCAATGCAATGGCACAAAAAGGGTTTACTTGAGAAGATAATTGACCCCAAAATTGCTGGAACTATCAGTGATGGTTCCTTGAAGAAGTTTGCTGAAGCAGCAGAGAAGTGTTTGGCAGAGTATGGTGTTGATAGGCCTTCTATGGGAGATGTGTTGTGGAATTTGGAGTATGCCCTACAGCCTCAAGAGGCATCTTCACAACTTGATGCCGTCAATGAAACCAGGTTAATAAAGCCCAAAATACTGATATAAACTTCAAAATACTGATATGAACTTCAAAGTACTGATCTTGCAAACCTACTGTGTCCTCACCTTTACTTAAAGTTCTATAATCAATAAGATCTTGTTATGTGTTTGAAAATTCTTTGTTAACCCATTGAAGCTAGAGTCTTCAATCTTCATCACATTTTGAGTAGTTAATTGAGTGAACACAATCAATAAAAGAGTTCTAATCTTTCTTATCTAAATGATTGAACTTTAAAGATTACTGATCTTTGTAGATATATAAAGTTTGATTGAAAATTGTAGCGATTACAATTCTGCTTCTAATACTGAATTATGTAGTCCCATCAAATTACCATTTTGGTGGTGATTAATCCAGTAAGAATTTTTGCATTGGATGCTTAGAGATCATTCCCAAATGCTTCAGTTTCATCCTTAGGCAGGATCCACCAATACTGGGTAAAAGACCAAATACAAAATCTATTAAAAAATGCTACCCATTGTTAATTAAAAAAATGCCCTCCATTGTTAATAGTAAATTATCAAAAAACCCCTATTTACAGTAAAACGAATTTGAAAGTAAGATGAAGTGAGCCTCTACTAGAACGGTTGGAGTCTCATGAATATGATCCAATGACTGATTACTGATTTTTAGTAAACATGTTCTCCTCATCATATATATCCTTCATAAAAAAAAATCAATCTATTCTAAAACTTTTAATTTCATCAAAATTTAATTAAAAATTAATAGCAAAGAATTACAGGGAGAAAAAGAGTCAACCTTTAATAGAGTTATCAAGGAGATTGTGAATCACGAAATACCTTACAATTCACCCATCCACAGTTGGTATTCGATCCGGAACATTGGTTGATCATTTTATGACAAAATGAACAAAATTCATAAACCTTTTTGTGTCTACTGTATCCCTTATTGATTCTATTCAAACATGGATTAAAGTACGGAAACACCTGTAAATTAAGCATAGGGATGACTAATTTGTGAACTTTTTTTTTATTTTTTATTTTTTTTTAGAATTTATTTAATTTGAGAAGTGTAAAGACACTACTATCGTAACCGCCACCATAAGGCTATTGTAATCACTACCTAAAGAGCTATCAAAACCGCCACCAAAAAACTATGGAACTATTACATGAGATAAACCAATGGCAAACTATTGGTCAAGAGTTTTGATCCTACCTCTTAAATGGTAAAAAGGGTGTACAACTATTAGGCCACAGACCCACGTGCATTCAGAAATTTAGTCAAAGGCCGGCCAGGTGTCCTCCATCTAAATGCGCGTGTACTGTATATGATGTTTTCTCTATAATTTCTTTTCATTTCTTTGAGTAATGCTTGCTACGGCGGGTGAGCATCACTTTGGGAATTTGTGACTGCGCACATTGAATGGAATGACCCAAAGGATGATTTGTGATAGAAGCCCTAACTGGGCCGGCCAACTCAAATTATTATAATGGTTTGTTTGGATGTGGGATTTTAAGTAGGGATTTTGTGGGGACCAGGAATTTGGTGGAAAACTAGTTAAAAATCATGTTATAAATCTAACTACTTTTCTACTAAATCTCTGGTCCCCACAAAATCCCTACTTAAAATCCCCCATCCAAACAAGCCATAAGTTAATCTATTTCTGTCTAAGAGGGAAAAAAAATAATAATCTGTTTGGACAAGGGATTTGGGGGAGGAATTTTGTCGGGACCAGGGATTTGGTGGAAAAATCATGTTATATTTTTCCTCAAAATCCCTGGTCCCCACAAAATCTCTCCCTAAAATCCATTGTCCAAACAGACTATAAAAGCAAACCATTTAAATTTGGTATACAAATTTTCTAATAGTCTGTTTGGACAAGGGATTTTAGGGAGGGATTTTGTGGGGACCAGGGATTTTGAGGAAAAATATAACATGATTTTTCCACCAAATCCCTGGTCCCCACAAAATCCCTCCCCCAAATTCCTTGTCCAAACAGACTATAAAGTTTTTATTGAAAAGACATGTCTTTTGTTCTTACAGAAAATTAATTGCAGAAATTGATGTTCAAAACAAATGGATCCTTAATAAGTGAGAAAAAAAGGAAAAAAGAAAAAATGGTCGGATCCTAAGCACCAAACTTTTAAAGAAGTGTATGGACAAGAGTAAGAGCAGTGCTGTTTGGATCGACCAAGTTACAAAACTGTGCCCGATGCTTATGTGGCATGGTCAGTCCCACTGCCATGCAAGTTGGAAACCCCCTTAAAACACTTTGGGAGGAAAAGTAGTGGGTCCCACCCTATCACGTAAGTGTCTGGCACCACTTTTGTAAAATCATCGGTCCAAAAAGTATTATTACAGGAGTAATGATAAGGGACTCTTGCTTAAGACCTCGAGACATCGATCAGTTTTTTATAGAATTTGATGTTGTTTCATGTTTAATCATCATTTTTACCTATAATTTGAGTTATAGAGATGAGTGCGTTTAATTAATACGCGTTGGAAAAGGGTTTTATAGCAAACAATTCATTCTTTTGCTCGAATTAAGAAAAAATGGTCTGATATTTCAACCCGACATTTTACTAGATTAGACTAATTATTTGTCGTTTTCATATAACCTACATTACAAATTTTATAAAATGACCGTTAATTCCATGAATCCAATAATCTACTTTATAATTGTTTTATCAGTAATCTCATAACTCATAAACCATACAGCACCCCCTTCCAACAGCCTTGACTGTAGGTGCATGCCATGATGGATTTGAGAATTTCACTAATTTTCGTAATTTGGGCCTATTTTAAAGTGATAAAATGAAAATAACCGGAATGCACCTTGTTGTAGACTTATAGTATTTGGTGCAAGTGTAGCATCCTCTAGATATGATCAGTGAACTCCGACCCCAAAATCAACTGCCGAAAGACCACATTACCCTTGAAAAGACCCAAAATCAACTGCCAAAAGACCAACATTACCCTTGAAAAGANTAGTATTAATTCAAAATTTTGAACTAGGGTTTGAATTTTAAAATCCTTATTAGTTATTAGTTTGTAACTTTTGTTGATTTGTCTATGCAAAATTTACGGTTCTAGAATCCTTATAAGTTATAATAAAATTAGGTATTTAGCTTCTTAATATTCACTCTTGTTAGTATTAATTTGAACTAGGGTTTAAGTCCGTCCTATTATCCTAGAACCTTAATTATTTTGTTGGTTTGTTGTATATAGTTGTTTAATTATTTTTCTTATTTCTATTGATTATTTATTAAATATCCACTTGAATGGATGTAACTTGTTGAGTTAGTCACTTGTATAAGTACGTAGGCGTAATCCATTGGTTGGCACCAACCATAAAATTTTAAAAAATAGAAATAATTCTATTTAATTTTTTTGAAAGATAATTCTATTTAAAAAAATTATATTAATTAAGATTAGGGTTATTTTTTGATATGATGATCTACATAGTGAGAAAAACATCCTCTCATAAAATTAGTCCTTAAATAATCACCATGTTGACCCAATAAATCATCACCATGAAATTCATCATTACTAAAAATTTATTTATTCTAAAACAACTAACCCCATCAATAATTGGTCTGAAAATAAACAAAACAATGTCATTTTTATCATTATTTTTCGACCATTATTGCTAGGATTAGAGATTTTAAAACATGAATAATCGAATGTACTGATTTAAATAATATAATATATTAAAAAAATATACGAGTTGATATAGATATATATTTTAAAAAAATATATGTAAAATTCGTGTATTAAACGTGAATTAAACGGGTGATAATTGCTAATAAGGCTTCATTCTAGCCCCCCTTAACATGAATTCCTGGTTCCGTCCCTGTATACCATCAACAACATCCTTGCTTTTTTCGCAAGGATATCGGCAGCCTTATCGGCACACCTATGAACATGAGACCTTGCTCCGACACACAAACCTGAAACATCGCCTAATAGAAAACCCAAACCCACGTTCCTGTAAATGAGGAATATGTTAATTTATAGTAATCAGGGACCTTGAGGGTAGTATGCGTAATTTCGAATAGGACACTGGTAGGTGAACATAAATTTTTTTTTATGTTTGGGCCAAACATAAATATTGTGGGGTCCACATGACTACGATCCAAGGGCTGATATTTTGTGAGTATATTTTTCTCACCATGTAGATCATCATCACAAAAAATCAACTAATTTTAAAATTTCAAACACCACCAAAAATTGATTAAAAATCAGCGGTGAGAAATAAACGATGAAGACTTCCATCCAATTTTTTATGAAGTTATAAATTGTTGAATGAGATGATTTTTTGTAGAGATAATCTGCATGGTGAAAAGAACATACTTATAAAATATGAACCCTTATCGTAGTTATATGGGAGGTAGTATGCGTAATTTCTATAAAGAAAGGACACGTGAGGGACGACGGCACTCAAGTTGGTTAGGGTTTAATATTCGTATCTCAAATCCCAATTGACGTTTACTACGTGAGTACGTGGTGTGACTGGTGTCGGAATTGATCAATTTTACCCCTAGGGTCATATTCGTAATTTCAAGTCTATAACAAGATGGAGAGGGCACGTGAGTGAGCGACGGCACGATAAAACTAATCATGACTGATTTTCTCTCTCCTCCCAACTGATCTTGATTTCCTCACTCTCTCTCCTTTCTCTCTCTAGCTCGTTCGCTCGCCTGCTCTATACAGCGATTATATCCAGATTCCAGACTCCTCCCCACTCAGCTACGAAGAACCAAAATCCTTTTCTTCCTCTCTTTCTCTCTCTAAAACTCCCCCTTTCTTCTCTTTCTCTCTCCTCTCGATCAGAGCTTATATCTAGACTCCTCTTCTCACTTCGTTCCACGAGACCAAACCAGACCTCCTCACACACTCTCGATCTCTCTCTGTGCATAATTTAATGATCAGGCCAGCCATGGGAAGTTTGATCATCTAATTTGTTCGAAGCTAGGGTTTCTGATATCTCGATACAGAACTAAGGTATAATTATCCTTCCAATCCTGCTGATCTTTTCTTTCGGCTCTCCATTTATTGATGATTACTATCTTGCAAAAATTTCCGATCGAATCTGTTTTCGTTACTGTTTATAAGGATTTCTCGATCTGTTTTCATGAAGATCGTTGAAGTTCAGCAATCTTTATTTCCAAAGGTTTTCCATTTTCGGAATTTCTCAGTTTTTCTGTGTTTTAACTTATAATGGCGATGTTCTTGCCTTTTTTAAGTATGATCGATCTACTGTTTGAATCGTTCGTAAGGATCGACTTGCAGAAGATGTCAAAATCTTTTGGAAGTTTATGGTTTTCATGACTTTCTTTTTTCTCGTTTTTGTGCAAGTGGAGATCAGATTTGATTTTAGGGTTAGAACGTACAATTAATTTCAAACAACTTTCAGCAAACTAAATTTCGATTTCAGTTTCTTTTTTATTCCATTTTTTATGTTTTCGATCTCATTTTACGTTTAATCTTTGATCATCAACCATTTTTTGTGATTTAAGTTGCACAATCTTCTGTAGAAATAGTTCTTCTTTATTTCATTCGTTATTTAATGTCTGTCAAATTCACTGATCTCTTACTTTCAAGCATTAATACCAAAGCAAACCTACCTCGTTCAGATCTACAAATTTATATATAGTTCTTAATTTTCTCGTTCAGATCCATTTATTATCAGCTACTTTTATGGTTCTATGTTCAAATCTTTGCTTTTTCATCTTTCATTTCCTTTTTTTTTTCTTTGAAATCAAATCCATTTTTGCAATTTTTATTTATTTGAAGAGATATTTTATTGATAAAAAAAAAACATTAAATTTGTAGAGAATTTCAGACATTTTCCGTGTTTTGTGTTCAAAACAGATTGAATATATTATTCCTACCTTTTCTGCGATTTTCTCGTTATCCTCAAACGTCTTTAATTTATCTCCGCCGTTTTCATCAAAGAAAACAAAAATGAAAAAAACGTTTTTTGTTTAAAAAACATTGAACTTTTGATCAGAAATCGCTTTCATCACAGTGTTTTTTCCACTGAAATTATTATCTCTCATCTGTAAAAATGCAGATTTGCAAACAATGGAAGAAACAAATTTCTGCAAAGAATTTGAAAATCGCCCTGGAGAACGCCGTACCACTGTAAGCTCTTTCTCTCTCTACCTGCTCGGAGCATTAAATGGAACGTGGGAAACGTGTCGCTTCCTTGTTGGTTGGCTCTGGGCTAGCTGAGGACTAATGATGATCCCATGCTTTGCAGATCATTAGAGATGGATTAATGTAACAGATTAAGTTAATTAAAATATAATTAATCTCAGTATCTCAGAGTGATTAAGAAAACATTAATTTTTGTTATTCTGTACCGGCGACACAACGTCGTTATCGTATATTCATTCTCTCTCTTTCACGCGGATGAGAGAGGAGAGAGAAAGAAGAGAGAGAGAGAGAGAGGGGAAATGGGAATCCATATATGTACGTGTGTAACGTGTCTGACGCTTTGTAGTGGTGGTCGCTTAATATTTGTTTTATGCTTTTTAGCAGGGCACAGGTATCAAGTACTACTCAAAAAGGCATGAAATCAGTTTCGTCGAGGCGGACAAACAAGAGGATCCTCCTTTGGAGAAACATATACCACTGCCCACCACTGATTGCAGCAGCCTCCTTCCATGTAACTACAACAACGGTAATAATTTAATATAAAATAAAACAAGAAAAATTAACAAAATCTTCTCCCTCTAATTTTCTATTTCTTGATTCTCTTTTGTTTTTCTGCCTGAAATGTCTCCTTCTTTAGTTTAATTGACAAATATGTCCCTAGCTACCCCACATTGTTTTTGTCTTTTTTTAAGGAAAACTACTTTCAGCAGGGTGCCTAGAACATATAAAAGTGGGGTGCTTCTATGAATTAAATCACACAAAGCTGCCCCCAAAATCCCCAATTCAACTCAAATCAGTTCGTGCAGTCATGGTGAGCTTAGGTTTAATTAACATTTAATTTCATTCTTTGTTACTTTATAATTGATTTTACTGCTGCTCCAAATTAATTAGACTTTACATATAATTAATGGGTTCGGTTTATAAATTAAGTTTGATTCAAATTTTATATTGATTATATATATGCAGGTAATGGAGAAGACGGAGTTAAATGTATCAGTCAAGTTCCCGAGCGCCTTATCTCTTCGTACCTACTTCACAAGTGTTGATGAAACGAGTGATTACCAACCGCAGATGATGATGAATCTTAGAGAGAAAATGCACCCAGAGTTAGATGAACAGTTTGTGATGGGTTCCAAACTCGCACAAGAAGTTCTGATTCAGCAAATATTACCTTCAGATTTCGCAAAGCAAAAACATCTCCAGAGCTTTTGGTTGCTACCACCACCACCAGCCGGAGCAGCCAGCTGTGGCACGAGAATGATCTCTACTTCTTCTCCAGGGATGGTGGATGCCATGGAAAGGCTTAGTAATACTAGGAGGAGGTACGATAATAATTTGGTGCGAAGGGGGGGTACTTGCTGGTCGGAGCTAATTAATAGCGATGGGCTGGTTCACTGGGGTATCCGCAGGAGAGTAGCCTTCATGGGATCCCACGACAACCACGGCAAAGCAGATACGATCGTAAAGCAGAACAGCAGTAACAAGAAAACACCATTAGTACCACTTGATCATCATCGTCATCAGTCATTGTTGACTACCCTAGTTGCAGCCAGAGAAGAAGATGACGAAGAAGAAAAAGTAGAAGTAGAAGAAGAAGAAGAAGAAGAAGAAGAAGAAGAAGAAGAAGAAGAAGAAGAAGAAGAAGAAGAAGAAGAAGAAGAAGAAGAAGAAGAAGAAGAAGAAGAAGAAGAAGAAGAAGAAGAAGAAGAAGAAGAAGAAGAAGAAGAAGAAGAAGAAGCAAAGAGATCACTAAGGGAAACAAAAATTAATGAGGTCATAATGGATGAGGAGATGGATCAAGATCAGACGATCATCAAGACTACTACTACTGATTTTGATGATCATCAAAAGAAGAGGAGGAGGAGTTCTCGCCGGAAGAGAAGGCATCTTGATCACAGTTCGAGCCAACTGCTGCTGCTAAACAGAAGGGCTACCAACCGAGAAATTACCAGTAAGAAGAGGAAACGTGAAGATGATCATGGGAAACGACCTGGTGCTGCTGCTGCTGCTGCGGCTAGACAGAAGAACCAGCAGCAGCAGCAGAAGAAGAATAAGGTGACTTCTTATGATCGGTGGTCGAAAGAGAGGTACAAGACAGCAGAGGTGAAGATGTTGGAAATCATGAAGGAGAGAGGAGCTGTGTTTGGGAAGCCGATGCTGAGGAGGACGCTAAGGATGGAGGCACGGAAGCACATCGGGGACACAGGGCTACTGGATCATCTCCTGAAACACATGGCAGGGAAAGTGGGTCCCAACGGGGAGGATCGGTTTCGTCGGCGTCACAACGCGGAGGGAGAGATGGAATACTGGCTTGAGAGCGCTGACCTGGTCAACATCCGTAGAGAAGCTGGGGTCAAGGACCCTTTCTGGACCCCACCACCTGGATGGATGCCAGGTGACAACCCATCTCAAGATCCCATCTGTGCTCGGGAACTCAAACTCCTCAAACAAGAGATGTCCACCCTAAAGAGGAATGTCGAGCAGATCATGGAGGCGCACCGGCAGCAGCAGCAACAGAGATGTGGTGGCCGTGGCAGCAGCGGCGGAGGCCGTGATGGTGGAGATCAAGCATTATTACCAAATGTGATTACTACTAATCCAGCTGCAGTAGTATCATCAAGCAACAATTGCGGGAACAAGTTAGATCAATCCCAAAGTACTAATACTACAATAGTAGTTGATCAACATCAGTTGAAGGAAAGTTATGAAAATTTGATGAAGCGAAAAGCACAACTCGAGCAACAGCTGATTGAAATCTCAAATTCTTTGAACGGAATTCAGGTATATACACTACTTAATTATATATTAGTTTTATTATAATTTAATTTAAGTCATCACCATTTGTTTACTATTACGTTAATTAATTTTATCATGATCAGAATGGCACGTGTGCAATGTACGTTTTATTAATAATATATTTAAATTTATTTGATTGATGATAATGATGACGATGAAGTGTATGTATGCATATATGGTTTAATTGTTGGGGGTGCATGCGGTGGATGTATGGATGCAGGAGGATGTTTTGAGGCTCACAGCATCCAGGGTGGAAGCAGAGACTACTGGAAAATCAGTCTCAGTAGTGGTAGCGGAAGAAAAAGAAGAAACAAATAATAATCCGAAGCAGCAGAAAGAGGAGAATAACAGAATAATGGGAGGAGTAGGAGGAAATCGACACAGTGGTAAAGAAGGTGGTGAAGAAGAAGAAGATCGGAGAGGGACAACTGGAGATGATCATGTTGATGATTATCATAAAAAAGGAACCGATAAAGCCGAAGCCGCAGCAGCAGCAGCAGCAAAAGAAACAACAGCAGAGAAGCGTCAGAGGCTGAGAAGTGGGTTCAGGATATGCAAGCCACAGGGGACGTTTCTGTGGCCAAACATGGCCATGGCTCATACAGCAGCAGGAGCAGCTGGTAGCAGCAGTACCGCCAGCTGCAGCAACACGAAGTTGTTGTCGCCTCATGATCCTCAACATCAACATCATCAGGCAGTTGTGGTCCCAACACCTCCATCCGTCACGTCAGCACCAAACCGCAACTTTTTACTACTACAAGCGCCTCCTCATCCTCCTCCTGTGACACGTCAGCAGCAGCCAACATCCCCAGTAAAACCCTTGGCTGAGAGACGTGCTGTTTCTGTTAGTACGGTTACGTCGTTCGTTAATCTTAACGTGCTACCACCACCACCGGTGCAACCAGAAAATCGATATTCCGAATGTGAGACTACTGATCATCAGAGGGATTTTGGGGACAATATCAGTAGTACTACTACTACCTCATCCTTCCTCCACTACCACCACCGTCTCAGTGACACTAACAATAACCGCGAACTCTGTGGGACCCCCACCTCTGTCCCACGCCAACAACAACAACAACAGCCACGTACTCTCCTGCTCCTCCCACATGTACGTATCTCTCCCAAGTTACTAAAATGCCCTCTTGAATATTGTATGATAATTATATATTTTATTTGTTCCTCTCTCTGAATTTTAAGTTAAATAGGTGCATGAGATTACTATAATACCCTCAATCTTTGATAACAATATTTTATTTATCTGTTTTTTTTAATAGAAAATGTAAAAAAATTTCCTGGAAAAAAATCATTATAATTTTTGTCTTTGTTTTATAAATTTAGTCTCTATTTTTATGACTTTTATGTCCAAAAATAAAGACTAAATTTATAAAACAAGGGTTAAAATTTACATGAACTTTTTTCTAAAACTCATTTTTTTAATTGGTTCTTTTGGCATATTTGTCTGCTTATCATGTCTCATTTTTCTATTCTCCTTTCTGTTTTTTTTATATATAATTAATTTAAAAATGTAATTAATTAATAAATAACAGGTATCATGTGGAAGAGGAGGAGATGATCATCATCGTCAGAAGGAGGTAGCAGCAGCAGCAGGGACAGAAAAGGAGGCAGTAGTGGGGTGCAGCGGCCGCACAAATACAAATACAGCAACAACTAGTAGTAGTACAGCAAGAACTGAGCTGATGATTCAGCTGTACTACCAGAGGAAGCAGAAGCAGCAGCAGCAACAACAACAACAACAACAGCTGCTTCATCAGCAGCTTCAAGAAGAAGAAAAGGAGATGGGTGATCATCATTTTCATCAGTTCATCAGACTCCTATAAAATTCCACATTCATATAATGGTATGGTATACTATATATATTATATAGTAATTAGTAGTAGTAGTAGTTAGTAGTTTCTTAATTTTCAGAAAGATACCCTGCTGGTAGCTAGGGGAACCAAAAAGTAAAAACAAAAAGTAAAGAAGAGACCAAAAGAGGAGGAAGGGTAACATATATATAATATAGTACGTACTCATATATATAATATATACAGATAGAGTAAGCACTGCGTGCGTACGTAAGATCTCTTTTTCTGAATTGTCTTATTCTTCTTCTTCTTCTTAATTAGCCTACTTAATGCCTGTAAAGAAATACTAAAGAAATGTGCCCCTTCCCTTAATACTTCCGGCCCTTTTACTTTTTCCTATATATTGGTCCCACTATTACATAAGTTGGACTCCCTTTCAAAAGTGAAAAGTGGTGGGTCCCACCATGCTGGTTTTGTAAAAGCATCCGGCCAAAAAGTTTTATTGATTTGCTGCTAGCTAGCTAGCTCTTAATGTTTATTTTTTTTTTTTGTTTCTGGAGTCAAAAGTAAGTCATCCAGTACTGCTTCTATAAATTCTATCAAATAAAAGAAAAAAAAAAAGAAGAAAGTACTGCTTTCTATTATATATATCTCACTCACCCTCCCTTCCATCCACCAATTATAGGGCAACAGGTTGTTTGGTTAAACCATGATGCTATCTCAATCCCTCGTGAATCAGGAATTAATTGAGATACTTTTTTTAACTGATTTAAATAGCAAAACAAAACAAAAAAAAAAAGAAAAAGAAAGAATAAGGATGATAAAAATAATTAAATATCATGACCGAATTAAGATCAATGTAGTTTGTGATTTAAAAATTATTTTCAAAACTAATTTACACCAAAGATTACATTTTATATTCCATACAAAACTAGTATTGTTTTTTTAACTTTACTATAAAAACCTATATGATTTTATTGAAACACCTAAAACAAATTTTTTTTTTTTTTACTTTATAAAATTCTACATGAATTTTTTTATAAATATTAAAACAGTTTTAGATGTAATACAAAATGTATATTGATTTAGGGTAAATTAGTTATTGAGAACAAAATTTTGAATCGCCAACCAAACAAGTCTAGTGGTTCTTAGAAAAATGAGAAGAGATGGAATGACCCCCGAGCCTAGTGTGCATCCCAATCATGTGTAAAACTCCGGCCTGGATTTGAAGCTGGTTGGTGCAAACTTTACTTGCACCACACTATTTATTATTAATGCATCACTTATTCTTACCACAGGTAATTTTTTTGAGGATAATCTCTAGACCACGCTGATCTTAACAAAAAAGCCCAGCCAGGTCAAGCCGTTGACACCCGATTCTATCTCCCCCATTCTTTCTATCTAGCCCAGCCTACATATTCATTTAGGTAACTCAGTAGTATTATCAATTTCCTGAGAAGTAACTTGTGTTCCTACACATGTATGTCTTCTAAAGAAAGACCAATTGAGTTATCTCGATCGGCATTTAGAAAACAATGTATAGATGTTGTAGAACATATAAATGAATACTAACTACAGGAGCAGTCTTGTGTGTTTCAAAAATTGCTCCTCGCTGCTGACGCAGCAGGAGGAGAAAACATTGCATGGCATGTCAGAGCTTTGCATAATATCCGTTGCCATTGGAGGAGTTTGTGACAACACTGATGTCTGAGAAGTTGATGCAGAGAGAGAGTGCGGATGTCAGCTTCTTCAAATCATCTATAGTATGGGCTGCGCTAAGAGTTACTCGTAACCTGTTGAAACATACATTTATTGATTATATATGACTCGTAACCTGATGAAACATACATCTATGGATTATATATTCTCTTTCAAATTGTTCTTTCTTCATATATATATATATATGAGAAGGAAACGAATAACCCTAGGCGTGACCCTAGTGTGACCTGCACCATGAAAGTGGGTGATCTAAGGTCTGATTTTTTGTGAGGATGATCTCCTTACCATTTCAATCATCATAGTAAAACATCAGCCCATTCTAAGGGCAATGGGTTTCAACTCCAGAGGGCAAAACAAACAACAGACAAAGGAAATCTAGAGAAGAAGCAAACCATTGAGTTTCAACTCTAATTAGGAATTCAATTACTAGGACTGTCAATGGGCCACAGAGGTCTAAAACCAAGCTTGAAAATCAAGCCTGGAAGTGGGTCATTGTTCAGAATGAATGAATATATATATATATATATTGTCAAATACTGGAAAGGGAAAATATGATTAAGCTTCTAGGACTTGGTAAAATTCACGTATGCAGTTTCCTCTTTCAAACTTCCTTCTTGTCTTTGTTTACTACATTTATTTTTCATGTGAACTACAGTTGCTGATAATTTTGTGATTGGAGATTTGAAATACCCAAAAGTTACTGATAGAAATAAGGCAAGAACATAATACCTGCATGAATTGGCGGGCACGGTTGGAGGTCTGATTGCTGTCACATGGAAACCAGATTCCAGTAAATGCCTGCTGGCACGAAGGGCCCTTTCTTCACTCCCAACAACGAGAGAAATAATTGGACTAGTGATATGGATTTGGGTGAGAGCACGGAAATCTTGCACCCTTCTCCAAATCGCTCTTCTACGCCACTTCTCCTTTTTTGCCACGACAACAGCAGCTGCTAAGTTTATATTGACTCTGTTAATCATACAAACAAGGGACATAGAAAAGCTACTGCTACTGTACAAGATATCTTGGAACCTCTAGACTAAACTTTTAATTTACTTGGTGTGTGAAGAGATTGGCATTGAATGACAGGAGATGAGTGATGCATGGGGTCAGAAGCTGAGGTGATCCAATGATGCAATCATTAGAAGAGAGAAGAAATTCATGGGAAAACAGATTCACATTGGTTAAACATGCATGAATTGCCACTCAAATACAGTTTCATAACTTATAATCATAAGTTAGAAGTAATTGATACCCTCAGTTACAGAAATAACTTATAATCATTAATAAATAAAAGAAATTATTAATAGAATATAATTTTGTTTTGCAACTATTAGACATTACATCAAAATGGTCCCAAGATAAAGAAGTATACGTTGACCAACCTCCATGACTTAAGTTGCAGATTGCGCTGTTTCAGTGAAGTGCTTGGTTTTTGGGTTGAAGAGGGTATCAAACAGACCGTTCTATGTTTTTCATTTATCAACGGTATTAGAGACTTTTGTCCCACTCCATATTTCTAAAAACATAGAGATCGACATTAATTACCCTTCCAATGCATAGTTTACAATTATCCTGATCTCCTTGGTGGGCACCTCAAATGAGAAGTTCAGATCAACCTGAATGTCAGCCTATGATGGGACGAGGGAAGTGAGAGTAGATGCTTATAGAATGAAAGCATCGATCAAAAAAAAAAAAACTAGAATGAAAGCTACCAAAAGGACCCTTCCTTTAGAAGAAATGTTTATACTTTATACAGCTGTCATAAATGATGGAACATATAGGATATATTCTGATAAACAGTTTTAAAGGATATGATGAATCCAGCAAGAGTAAACAAGAAATATAATCATAAATCTGGAACAAGGATCTCAGATTAGAAAGGGGAAAGAAGCATGTAACTAATGTAGAATGGACTAGACTATACCATGTGCAGCAGCAGCAATGGGCACTGGCAAAGCAGTTGAAAATATGAAAGAACGGCCTCTTGATTGTAATAGCTGCTTCCACTTTTTGCTGTTCATTTGGCATTCACAAGATACGAGGTATCTGATCAGATATTCCTACACTAAAAAAATACATAGGTACAACATTCAACATATCTGACTTTTTACAGCGCCTTATAAATAAAGATATAAAACAGATTACAGTGAAGTACTGGTAATTCATATATATTCGTTCTTGGGGGTTGGGTTCGCTTTTTAACCCGTTGTACAATATTTGTATATTCCTTCTCTCTTATATATTCGTTCTTGGTTTTGATATAAAAAAAAAAGTACTGGTAATTCATATACTGAAACCATGAGCAAAAAAATAAGAAAGAAAGAAAAGTTACAATTCAGCATTGGTCCCGTGAAAGCTCAAAAAAATGAAATAAGTTTATCATTTTGGCATTTTTAATTATTATGTGATGAATTAACATGATAATGCATTGCAGACATACGGGAGGTTCAAGAACAGAGTTCCAAAGTCACCTATGTTTCATAGAGGACGTGTAAATTCATACCATAGTTACCGGAAACCCTACCCCCCCTTGCGTACCGCGTACCGGATTCTTCGTACCGGTTTTGGGTACTCTAGTGAACCAGTACTCTAAATTTGGCGTACCCAAATCTTTCACCTTGATTTTTCTAAAATTTAAAAGATAAAAAGTCTAAACGATTGCCTAGTTAACTAGTTTTTATTTCTTGATGAGTATGAACCTCTTGGTTGTAGGTTTGTCTATGTATATACGTAATATAAGACATATATATTTTTTTATAGTCATAGCATCCTGAAAAAGAGTTCTAAAATGAACCACGACCCAAAACTGCGTATCGAAGAGGTATACCCCTAACGTACCGCGTATGCACAAAGTAGCGTACCGCGTACCCGTACCCATACCACGTATCGGAATGAACCGCGTTTCAGGTAACATTGATTCATACAAAACCCTAGGTACTTAGTAAGTATCCTTCTCTCTTCTAGAAAAAGGAAATAAAATAAATTAATAATAAAGGCTGCAAAACAGAAAATGGGTTATAGAGAAGGTAAGAATAGGTCATGGTGATTGTACTCAATACCATGAGTACCAGATACCTGGAAATGACCGATGCATTTGTGTCCTTCCCATAGTGGACAATTCTGTACAAACTAGCACATCTATACCTTATGGTTCTGTTTGCATAAAATGCGCATCATCGGTTCTGACCACTTTATTATCATTTCATTGCACAGTAAAACAAGAGATTCTGTTCAGGTTTGCATCCTCCTGTCATTAACATCATGTGAAGTGTTTATAAATGGCTTTTGTTCACTTGGGCCGCTGTACAGACACATCGAGATTTTTCGGGCTGAAGGAATGTCAAAAACAAGTTGGACTACCTCCATTGCAGCACTCTTGGAATTTGTTCATGACGTTATCTGAGAGATGTCTCACTTGACCGGAGTTCCCTTGTTACATATGATTCTTCTCAGTTGGTTTTAAATTGAAGCAGATGAGCATAGTGTTAACTGGTCCACGCTAAACCACTACTTAATACTTACATTTCATACAGTAGATCTGAGTTTATCATATGATTAGATAAATAAAATAAGAGAAGTTTAAAATACCTAAACCACTACTTAATACTTAAACTAAAAAAGTAAAAAAAACCTCTTCCAAGCCACTAATTTATATGGTCCTATCCTTCTTGACTTCTTTGTTATCTCAGTCCCACCAGACAACTACTAAATACTTGCAATTGTCGTAAAGCGATCAATTAATGCGTCCATACTATTTTTCTTTCTTCTAAGATACAATTTCTTAAATTCTTTTATCTTATCGTTATATATTCAATGCCTATGTGTTTTAGAGAACCCATCACATGCTCATTTGCTCAAATATTAAGATCTTACGATTCTTACCTCAAAACTAGTATGTATAAGTATATAACAGGAGACAATTTCAAAACTATTGTAAATACGTAAATTCAGTAACACTGATATTCTATGTCTCAACCCTTTAAAAAACTTGGCAGACTAGTACATGACAGGAAAAGACCAGTTGGAAATTTTTATTTTTATTTTTTTCATTAAGCCTTAATTTCAACAATTCGTTATCTCTTTGTGGAATTGTAGTGCATCTACAAGCAAAAGGAATTATCAAGGGGACTACCTGCATGCAATGAATCCACCATGACAACCTGCAGCCTTACTCAAAGTGCCTATGCATAAGTCAACATCATTTTCACAGTTATACTCCTCTGCAACTCCTCCACCATTCTTTCCACAAACAAGTGTTCCATGAGCCTGAAACAACATTTAGTAAATGTCAGTGCACCTGCTCAATCATCGATGAGGAAAGAGGACAAGAAAAAGCCATCTCCAATCTTCACCATAAACAGGTCCAATATGAGCCAAAAGTGACCAGACTAGACAATCTTCTGTCTTACAATTATGCTCTGATTGTCAATAAAGTAGATTGTGTTAGGACCATCTCATTAGTTTTGGCCCAAAAATTGCTGTTTTAGAACTCCATACCAACCTCATGGATTAGTGCCCCACATAGATGAGACAGAGCTAGAACAGCTTCTCGTAGTCCACTTTGTTGAACGGGAATAATCCTCTGATGTTGTAAGGTATAATTATGTACATAAATATTGAAATGGAACCACACTTACATCATCAATGACCAACAAAAATCCATGCTTCTTGCGGAGCTCTGCAAGCTTGACAATTGGTGCAAAATCTCCATCCATACTAAACAACCTGCAGGAAAGATGGCAGTAATTATTTGCATCAACATAAATCCCTCAGTCCCAAGAGAAGCTCCTTAAAAAATGCAACTCATGAACCATGCAATTTGCAAAAGTGAAGAAACACATGTGAGTAGAATTGAACCAGACATGAGATAGCTCTATGCCATTAAAATCAAGATGCAAATGTGTATAACAGGCCACCAATAGGATTAATCACCTAGATCAAATTTCATCTAATAATGTCCTAGTCGGGATCATTGATGCGGCAGATTTCGACAATCCTCTCAATAGTCAATGTGCAATCCACATGCATCGCACAGGATGGATATTTATTTTTCATGTTTGATTAGGTTATTTTAGGTTACATTTCGAAGTCAAAAACAGCACATTTGACCAGTTACAAAGATTTCTCCGCAGAAATGATATTGCTAGAAACAATATATTCTAATATATAACTAACCCATCGCTGACGACAACTTTCTTCCGCATTGTGCAACTTGATCTGTAAAATCACATGCAATACCACGGACATCAGAAGACAATATACATTACAAGGAAGTACCAATACAATTTTAAGATGAGAAACCTACAATAAAGCATTGAGGTGGACCATGTCACAGTGTCTATACACAAAGATCTCAACTTCCTTTTGTCGCTCCGCAAGGCGAATACCATCAATTATTGATGCATGGTTAAGAGCATCCGAAAATATGGCAACTTTCTCATCCTTCAACGGTTTTCTACCTGAAGCTAGGAGAGAGCTAACACTTCCGAGTGTAACCATTAAAGCCATATTGGCTGCAAAGCCTGTAGGACAGAGAAGGCAATCCTGGAGCAATTTAGAACAAGAAACACATCAGTTCTACAGAAGACATGAATAATAATCAGAGGGAGATCAATGGTGAAATAGTAAATCCCTAATGTCATCTTACCCTACCTACATGTAGATAATCATTAAAAAGCCCATTGGGTCCAAATATGTATGATAAATTGAAAATATGAGCTTTTCTAACATGATGAATGGAAAATTAATAATCAAAAAATAAATAAATAAACAAAATGAAAAGGGATAGTTAGGTCGAGTTCGAAAAATTGTCCACTTTATTTTAGTTTTTTACAGAACATTTTTTTTATGACTAAGGTATTCCCATAGGTATTATTGTGTTATTTAATTTTTTTGTGTGTTTTGATTTTTTGATCGGACGGTAATAATATAGCATGCCAACCCCCAGTCCAACCCGTTACTGACCAGGACTGGCTAGTTGCGACACCGTACGTACGTGCACCCCGCCCTCGTTCTCCGAGGGAAGAGCCTGCCAACGCCTTTCCGAATTCATGGTGTACCAGAACTCAATCCTAAAACCCACTTCTTAAGGTTTTTTCTTAGTTTTCTTCACTCTATCACATGCCATTTTAATCGGTGATTACTATAACATGTTTAAGAGTTCCAATAGGACTCATATGATATTAAACATGTTGGAGCAGCGAATGCATGTAGATTGCACGTTGAATCGGCCATGCTAAGCCCTTTCCAGTATTTTAATCAGTTCATTTATATGGATATTTGAAAAATGTTTCAGGCTGCTGGTTGCCTGCTTCTATCGTTTAAATATATTATTTGGCATATTTTAGATTTACATATGAAGCCTTTGGAATACTAAATGGGTATAAAAAATTGATAATTTATATTTGTTCATATACCCAATGTAAGTTAGGAGCAAGAAGGGCCTAATCCCTTGGGTGGAAAAGGTGGGTGTGTGAAGAGGAATCTAAAAGATAGAGATGGTCAAAAGAGGGGAGCTTTCAGGTGAAGTCCTTTTATAAACTCTTCTTCCAACATTGATATAGCTTTCACTGTTAAAGACTGTAGCTGGTCCCAGTTTCATCTAATATAACTTCTTTCGCTTAAGTTTCTATAGGTTACTTTTCTATTCCCAGTTATGATTTGCCTTCTCCACTAGCTTTTCTTTATATAAACACTTGCTCCGATGTCTTAAACATTTATTCTCATTTGTGATATTGCGTAACTAGCTCTGACTTACTTTCTTCCTTTCGGATTGTGATGAGTGGTAATAGTTATGCATTTAAGATCTTATCCCTATACTTCTTCAACCTATTGAATTGCCAGGGTTTATCCGTTCATAATTATTACCCATCTTGCTCCGATTTCACCAATTTTTACTCATCCACAGATTCCATGTCAGACCAGAATCTAGATTCTTCAGATGATAACTTGAAAAGGAGATCAAAGACAGATGTGTTTTGTGCAAATCTAATGAGACTAGCTCGAGCATCTGTTACTTTATTATCCTTTCACTTATAAGGTATGGATTACTTTCTTCTCTTTTGTAGGAATCTTCTAGATCATGCCAAGAAAGCTTCATAACTTTTTTTGAGGGTCACCATGCATCACTGTTTTTTTTTTTTTAATCCAGGGTCATTTCTGTGGAGGTTTCTTTGGTTTGATAGCTGTTGGACAATGTGGAGAATAACAAACCTAAGGATTTTCGAGGTGTCAATGTCTTTGTTCATTTTGCCTCCTATCTTAAAATATTGTAAGACTAAAATTTGAAAACTTGGTTTTCTAGTGGGATGTAAGTTAACTGCAAGGAGAACCTAATGCTCTCTAGTGGTGCTAGCCAGCCTTCATTGTTCACATCAGATTAATTCTTGTTCCTTTGAGCTTTCATCCCTTAACTGTATACTTTTGTCTACAGACCAACAAGGAAGAGAGGAATCATTTTTCGTGAAGAGCTTAGATAATATTTTACCATTTCGTAGCTCATGCTTTCTCACAACTGTAAGAAGAAGAAGAAGAAGAAGAAGAAGAAGAAGAAATGATAAATAACAATCTTATGTTGCTGATCTTGATCACAAGTGACATCCCAAATGTTGGAAGAATCTGGATTCTTTCTACCCAGAACCACAAAAAAAAAATATTTAAAAAGAAAAAAGAAAAAGGGATAAAAATAAAAATTAAAATTTGCAGCAGGGGGAGGCTAAAAAATCAGCTCCCCAATTTTGAGAATCACCTGGTAACTGTTAACCTTCTGTGAAATCAAGTTAATAAAGGAAAACAAGGATAGAGGCACATTTATTAAATTCAACAGTTTAAGACATATATCCATTTTATCAAAGAAACAAGCATGTTCAAGTTAATTACTCTGGTTCTTAATTAGTTGTTAGAGTCACTAGGAGGTATCTTTACCATACGGTTTGAAGAACGGAACATGAGAATAAATCAGAAAAAGTAAAGATCAATATAAGGAAACGTATTAACGACGAGCATTACTACCTCTTTCTTCTTCAGATCTGCCAAGCAAGATTCTAATAGTCTATGGTGACTGGTATACCCACAAATCAAAGCTGAACCTCGTGGACCCATTCCATGCTCTAACGCTGCCTAAATTGGAAGAAGGTTCAAAATTCATAAGCATAAAGAAAACAAGTCATTGGATATGTGAAAATGGGCAAAAATAAAAGTCTTCTATGCAGACCTCTGCAGCAGCCTTCCGAACTGTGGGATGAGAACTCAAGCCCAAGTAATCATTTCCAGAGAAGAGAAGTAACTTCCTGAAGCGTTGACAGCGAGCCCCTAATTTTACATCCAAATCTCCAGCTCTATGCATGACGTCATCTCCTATAAAAGCAAAAAGCATCATAATTCAATATTCATGTATGCAGTTGGTCCATCTCTTCAGCCAGATCTGCAACCTGATTGCCAATTGATGAGAAACATAGAAACCATGGCAGGTTGTTAACATCAATAGAACAATTAATTCACAATATCCTCAGAAGGTAAAATATATAACTCTGCATCTTAGTAAGAAATTAAGGGAAATCAAATGCATATCAATGTTATCATGATATTCTTTAAAATGGATCATGGAAAAAGGTGAAAAGGACATATATATAACTCTTTGAAGATCCAATGGTTAGCAAGCTGACAAGTTTCACACCATACGTTAGAATGAACAATATCAAAAGGTTCAGCAGAACTTAAATTATAAATGGCAAGACTGATCTAATATGTTTAGCAAGCTGACAAGTTTCACACAATAATTCAGAAAGAGACACAACACAAAATAAGTAGAAACTAAATATTCAAATAATCAAAAGAGATATGAGCAGCACAGAGATGCTATCGCATTATCTGTTGTTTATTTTCACACTACAGACTAAGAAGAAGAATGTAAAGCAATAGAGAGACAAGACAGAATAGGAGCACCCAGCAAGTAGAGTCCAACTTCCCCACTCCCACTGTCAATCGTCTACTTTGACACCAAATCCTGGAACACACAGTAAGAGGGGAAGAAAGTGACACAATTGTTCAATTTTTTTTTTCTTCTGGTAAGCAAAGAGTTCAACATTTTCATAATACTATAAATAGAAACAAAAGTAGTAATAAGATTTGGAACATGAAGAACATCTAACAAATTGAGAGAAGGTGCAACAGGATACAACCCTTCCCACCTAATAGAGCTATCGCAGGGTATACCTTGTTTCAGCCAAAACATATAGAATAGGAATGAAAAGAAGAAAAAATACTGATTATATGATCCGAGGATCCTGAATAATGATCCAGGAAGGGGACTGAGATGTAGACATGCTGTTTGCGAATGTGAACATACCTGAATCGGAGAAAGTAGAGGTGGGACTGGCCTTAGAAGCATCAAATTCAGAGAAGGCTGATCTGAACTCGTCCAACTCAGCCACGAAGAGAATAACAAAAATAGATGTTGAAGCACCAGAGTTCTCAAGGGAAAAAAAAATGAAAATAAAATCCTTATTAGCAACCAAATGTGTGGATGAACAAGAATGGGTTGCTTGCTAATATTCTGATTGTGATTGGAAGGGCGCACATGAAGACTATAATAGTTAGCTATTATATGAAAAAAAAAATTGCTGCAATGATCACATCTTGCCCTTTGAAGTCATGAGGAGGGGCAGTAGTAGTACGCCAATCAAGTAATGGGAACAGAGGTGCAGATGAGGTTGAAGGAGATCGCGAAGATTGAACAACAGTATCCGATTTATCAGCAAAAGATGAAACCATAGGAAGCACAAGGTTACATCGACTCTCATCTGATAAAGCATAGGACTAAGCCTCCTCAATTTGGGTTTAAGGGTTAGGTTGCAGTCTTCATAAACATATTGCCAACAAACTTATCAGTTTTCAGAATGTGTCAGAGAGGATGAGAAAGCAATGCTAGAGATGGCGCTGGTGGACACTGGTGCTGACTCTGGAAGCTCAGCACCAGTAGCTGCTGATGCCAACATCAACAGCAAACGGTACCACAAGACATAGGGCCACACAGTCCTAAGTCACATGGAGTGCAACATGGTGTTAGGCACATGACATGCTATGCAGATTTTTCAAAACTCAAAAAGATGACGCCAATGGCTTTGGGTGCTTGGGTTGATGACGCCAGCGGTGGTGATGTGTAACCTTGTTCCATTACCAAGTTCAAAGTTGCAAAAAGGAGGCAAAAAACAAGAGAGAGAGAGAGAGAGAGAGAGAGAGAGAGAGAGAGAGAGAGCAAAAGTGTTGGAGAGAATGGTCTCCACAGACCATTTCTTAATACTTCATATAAACTTACAATTAGGAAATAAAACGTATGATGATACGACCTAAATAGAACTAAAAGTCTAATTAGAAACATCACAAAAACAGTGAGAAAGATAAAATCAGATCTGCAAATTTAAATAAATCTTGGATGAAGATCACAGCTAAGTGCTTCCCCTCTCATCATATATATTATATATATAATAAAAAAGTGCAGCCCCCACTATGTGTGAGAGCCTAAACAAGTCTAGTTTACTGATTAAAAAAAATCAAAATAGTTTGATGAGAGATTGTTATCATCATGTGGTGATCTATTAATATAATTACATCAAGCATCAACTCTACAATAGTCCTAACTAGGATGCAGACAGTACTGGCAAACATATCTATGGTTTTCAGTCTTGTGGCCTTACCATGTGTCATGTACTTCTTCATTTCTTTTTTATGTACTTAATGTGACATTGTTTGGTAAGTACAATCATTTTCAGGTATGATTATAGATTATCTGCATCAACATATAACATAACTCTATAGATATATGATCTTTGTCATAGTTTGATGGCTTTTGATGTGACTACGCTTCTTTATAAAGTTTGAACAACAAATTCCAAAACATTTTTCACATTCTTTATGTCTTAGCTATTGGTCGTTAACATTTCTCAAATTTCCACTTCTCAATCATTTCCATAATGTAGGATCCCCACACTGGTCCAAATATTCCAAAAAATGTTTCCACTCCCAAGCTGACCAAAATGGATATCCAAATCAAAACTTAATACCTAGCCCACTACGTATACAGAAGCAATGTGTTCTGGGGTCAAACTGGTTATTATACTCTCTTCCTATTATCATGGTAGACTATGTTCAGCTACCAACAGATCAAAAAGAATTATGCTCTGCTACAGCAGAAGCAATTCCCTAGGACAGAAAGAAAATTTGAACTATCCCCCGAAGTTCATCATGGGGTCCTTTCTCCTGCATAGATATATTGGTTTAAGTCAAGGAACAGAGCTCTCCATTGTTTGGCTGGCTTAAACATATAATACGGTTGTGGTTGTGAAGAAATGGTATACATATCCAACATTCTTTCTGCATTTGGAATTAGTTTTTAAAGAGTATCACTTCTTCTCCGACACAAACACAGACTTAAATCAAGATTAACTCAAGCAAAGATCATATCAGCCAGTCCTAGCAGTATCCATCCTTCCACTAACCTTCAGCAACATGACGATTTTGATCTTATTCATAAATGGGTATCCAAATTTTCTGTTTTTCTCCACTAAGTTTGAATATCTGTTAATAGTCATAATTCTCTGTTAAGTAGATTTAGATTTTCACAAAAAATAAAAAATAAATAATAAAAAACCGATGTTATTGGCAGAGAATCATTAAACCCACAAAAGAAAAGATGAAGCAAAATAAGCAACTTTTGCATGGGGAACGATAAAATGCAAACTGTTTGTTGTTGTTATCACAAAAGAATAGATAGGAAAACGGAAATGTGGGGAAGTTGAGCAATTCTCACCGGAACTGGGAAGATTGTGGACCCAATTCTGGAAAGTGGGTTCGGCAATCAGGACTTCCACCGAAGATCGATCCCACGACCGCAATTCATCGAATGTGTCGAACAATCTGGACTCCTCGGCCTCCTCCTCCATTATTTCCTCCTGAGTAGTTGTAGTGGAGAGGGAAATGGGTCTGAGAGATCGAAGAAGCTTCAGGGATTCTAATCTTGATATTGCTTCGTCCACCCACAAATCCCAAGAAGAGGTTATCATCTCCATTGTTAACCAAAATTGATAGAGAGAAGTGAGAATGAGGGACTTCGGACCACACTCAATTGAGGGAAACCGTTTCGTTTAAAACACCTCTCTCACTTCTGCACTACTGTGATGAACGTTACGACGAAGAGTCAGAAATTTTCTGCAGTCACACTAATTAAAGGATCACAAATGATTTTTGGACCGATGGATTTACAAAAGTGGTGCCAGACGCTTATGTGGCAGGGTGGAACCCACCATTTTCCCTGGAAGGAATTTTCAATTGACATGGCAGTGGGACTGACCATGCCACATAAGCATCGGCACAGCTTTTGTAACTAGGTTGGTCCAAACAGCACTACACAACAAAAAAAAAAATGGCGCCACGCCACACCAAGGGGTTAGGGTGACTCCAAAGTCTGATTTTTTTTTTTTGTGAGAAGGTTCCTTTCACCATGTAGACCATCTTCACAAAAAAATCAGTAGATTATTAAATTTCTAACCTCATCTAAAGTTGGCTTATGTTCCTCGCTGTTTATATATTACCGTTGATTAGGGGTGGGACTCGGGCGGGTTGGGCGAGTTAGAGGCTTTGGACATGCCATGCCCACACTATACCTCATTTGCCCAGAATGCCCATAGAACCCACAAAACCTATAAGAGGTTTACCCATGCATGGCCCGAGTGGGTTTCTCGGGTTCTTCGGGTTTCTTGGGTTCTTCGGGTTGCCAATGTTTCAATAAATTTAGGTGATTGAATGAAATTATTAATACAAGTCCCACCCCTAGGTAATGGCATTACACTTACACGTATAATTCGGGATGAGAATACCGCCAAAACTAGGGGCAAAATAGGATTATCCTTTTTTTTAGCTTTCAATTAATTTCATTATGTTAGACTTGGTAAGATTTAAATCTTGAGTAAAGCTAAGGGAGATTTTAGGGGATATTCTGATGTCGCAGCAAGATGCAGCTAGAAGGTCCTTACATTCACTGGGTTGAAAATAAAAGTGACTAACTTGTTGCCAGGTCAAAATCTCCCAAAAAAAAATCTCCCCTAACTTTATTCTTATATCTTATAGTACGTACTATCAGCATTTTTATCATCTCTCTAAGCTGATCGATGATCCGCAAGTTAGGTCATTTTGTCCCCATTTTAGATGTCTTCTCTTGTTAATATTGTGTTGTGGGCCAGACTCACATTGAGACGATCCAATGTTCTATTAATCATANATGCCATGCTTGCCCAAATTTGACTACGGGTTGGCAAAATAATGCCTATACTTACCCAAATGCCCAGCAATCTTCGCCCATGCTTGCCCAAATACCGGGTCGGATTCAGGTTGGTCGGGTTAACCCAACCCAAGTCTCACCCCTACCGTTGATTGAAATGAACTTTTGATAGGGTTAAAAATTTTAGAATCTGTTGATTTTTTGTATGGACGGTTTATATGGTGAGGAGAACATTCTCACAAAAAATTGGACCTTGGAGTAGGCCCTAACCCCTTGGTGTCGAAATCGACACCATTCTTTTGAAGTCACTCTAGCAGGGTCCGTAGTGGCTTAAAGTCTGTTGTTGTTGATCGCACAACTCAAATTTGGGTTCAAATCCCTCTTGCATTAAATAAATTATAAAATGGTATACATAATCAAAAAGCCTACGAGTACTCCATATCGTCGATGGTTGATCCTCCGATGCTTGTAGGTTGTCGATTTCTCTCTTCCTTGTCTCCACCTGTTAGGGACTAGGCCAATATATAGTCCCCATCAGTGTTTTAAAGACCGGACCAACCGGTTCAACCGGTAAACTGGCGACCCAGTGCTTTTTCCGGGTTGGGTCAACATCGACCTAGGAATTTTTTCAAAAACCACTTTCTTTCTACTGAACCGGTCAACCCGATCGGTTGAACGACTAACCCAGCAGAACCGACAGGTTTTTTAAACGGGATATGAGTGCAAGTTTTTTTTCTAAAAAATGTCATTGAAAAAACTCGAACTCATAACCTATCATTCCTTGAAAAGCCCTCTTACCAACTGAGCTATGTTATGTTAGTGTTGATATTTTAATAGATTACCTATAACACTGATTTAAGTGAGGTACCAATAATAAATGTAAAAACAAAACTTGCACCCAAATCAATATTTGTAAAAATAATGTTTATACCATCTAAGGAAAGATCATTGGTCTGTTGTAAATTAAAGCTTTAATAGGTTAACTAAATGTGACAAAAAAACAAAGAAAAACCTATGTTTAATTTATATAAGTTAATCCAACCAACCCACTAGTTGAACCACTGGTTGGACCATTTTGACCCAACCCAGTGCCTTGTCTGGGTCGATCTCCGGTCCTGTTTTTAAAACATTGGTCCCCATCATAAAATTAAAAAAAAATATTAACTAATTAGAGGTTATGTGTTTATTATTTTAATATCTAATTAGATATCATTTTACTTTTTTTTTTGGCCACATGTTATAAATTACTTTAAAATAAAGTAATCACTAAAATTCGATTCATAGTAACTCAAATCAAATTCATAGCAAATTAACTCAACAAAGAATCAAATGAAAATGTCAAATTCCAACAACATCATGCAAGTCAAAGCAAAAGTCTTTAGGCTCTGTTTGGCCATATTGAAATATCCTGGACTGGATTTTCTCTAATCCATTTTGAGAAAACTCTAAAACTGGTTAATTAAAAAGTTGTTTACCTAACACTATACCTCTATTGGGTTTACTTTGCATGTTATTTATCTGACACTATATCTTTGTTAGGTTTACTTTGTATGTTGTGTCAAAGGTATTCTTTTTCTCTCAACTAAGTAATTAGAACACACATAAAAAGGGAAGGGGAGGGAGTGACGTTTTTCTCTTGTGTGGCTAGAGTGGGACGCCCCACTCTATTTATAATAGAGAGGTCCCCAATCCCTTTTAGATACTAAGTCTAATTAGGTCTTGTTGGGTCCCACACTTTTAGGCTTTTAAATATTTAAAATTCTAGCTTTAGTGTCTCATACAAAATAGAATTACTAAATATTTTAATTACAAATAACTTTACCAAATATTTGTAACTGAACCCTCCATAAAGTATGGATATTATAAAAGAACCATTTCATTGTTATTACCACAATTAAGTCCCTATACTATTTTTCGACCTTCGTAAATGTCCCTGGTTTATTGTTTATATACTTGTCAGTGCCTAGGGTATATTTACATATTTTGACCCTGACCATCACCTATGCATTAACTCTGATGATCTAATAAATCTTTCAAATAATTTAGGAGACCACTGCCCAGTCTAAATAAACGGATCCTGCAACGTGATTCAGGTGGACGTCATTTCATATGAATTCCTTATTGAATTAACTAATTATTCCTACTATGGAATAAACGACCATCCATCTTGCTCAGAATATTGGATCATGTTTTCGTTTCTTACCTCACTAATTAACAAAATAAAATAGTCACTACTCTCATGTAAGTCTACTATGGAATAAACGACCATCAATCTTACTCAGAATATTGGATCACGTTTTTATTTCTGACCTCACTGATTAACAAAACAAAACAGTCACTACTCTCATGTAAGTTATATGTTAATTCTCAGGATTAAGAACTAATTACAATAACAATAATTCTTATGATTATTTATTATTAACTGACATAAAATAATAATAATCATTATTTGACATGTTCAATGTAATTTGATTTCATCAACATATTGGACTAGGAATCAACACTCCTGTGATGGAGATACATCGTATTATATGATATATAATCATCTAATATGTTATAGTCTTGAAATAGACTACGAATCAACTTAATGAACTACATCTCTGCTTGTATGAACCAACTTCATACAAATAATTCATTCGTTATATTATACTCACTATGCATGTTAAAACAGAATTAATAAATTTTTATTAAACTCAAAATGTCGAAAATATTATTTTCAGGGCATAACCCCAACATGTTAGTTGTCTGATACTGTATCTATCCTAAATTTACTTTTGTATGTTGTTTGTATAATAATCTAGCATACTTGTAAATTGGTTATTATTTAATAAAAGTATTTAAATATTTCACTCTTTTTAGGTATATATATCTCACTACTAAAAAAATATTTTTTGCGGGGTTAAAGCGGCAACTATAAGGATTTATAATTATAAAATGAATAATGCTAGAAGTACTCCCAGGATGACTCCTAGGATGAGGTGGCAAGATCGAATGACTTACAGATTCTGGTGGGACATGTTACTGGTAATTGTGCTCTGAAGCTTTGATATCTCTCCTCTTTGATCTTCAAATTCTAACCTCAAAGTTCAGGTTTCTTCCGAAATGAAGAACATTTCTTCTTCGATCTTCAACTTATTCGAACATGGGATGGATTTGATCGACGAGCAGGTCTTTCACAACGATGAAATATGTGTTTTCACTACGAGAAAACAACGGCTTCTCAACGATTATGAAATGAGGTGTTTTCTCCTTCGTGCTCTAAAATTAGGGAAAACTTTGGTTCTAATCGTGGTCGTGTATCCTAGGATCGTTAGGATGCTGCCACGTCATTAATGAATCCCTTAACTTGAGTTGGGTTGGGTTAGTTAGAGGGGAGGGTATTTTGAACTTTTTTTAGTCACATAACGTGCACGTGAGTCACTTTTGACTAATATAGATGGTCAAATGACGGAAATGATAATAATGGAGGAAAAAGTAATTTTTTGAAAGATTTGGGGTG
>MVGT01003363.1:48609-74179 GCA_002174775.1 Macleaya cordata | reverse complement strand
TATTGAAAAATTCTGCTCAAAGCATTGACAATAATAAATTATCTTTGTTAAAAATGACTAGGGAGGTTTGGGGTTCAATACTAGTTATTGGTCGTGCTACACATTCGATTGTTTCTCTTTGCTAATAAGGTGACTTCTCTTTGTCTATGGGAGAAATCTTTATTTTGTCAGTAATAACAACTTTTCTTCATTTGTGAGGATGACTTTAATATATTCGTAGCAGTTTCTTAGCGCTCATTCCTCACCTATATTCATAATAATACATGTCAATATACTGTGGGCAATAGACCCATCTACCAAACAAACACAAATTTTAAAAAACCATTAATAATGTTATACTCACGAGATACGCTCAATACTCGTTGGATTCCCGCCCCATTTTAATCGGTTTGATTTTTGTTCAATTTAATATAAGACTGGAACCACTAAGAATTAAAACCAAGCTATAATATATATTCTGGTTCTGAGCACCTAACTAATCGAATTGGAACTGACCCATTGACACCCCTACTTGACAAGTTTACTCATTTTCCTATTTTATATGTTCCTCTCTATTCTTAAGCTAATTTTTTCTTGCAAGGCGTACATGGAGACGAGCCAACCATTATTATTATTTTTTTTTTGTGAAAATGTCATTCTCACAATATTCTCACAAAAAAATTTAATTTATTTTAAAACTTATTATGCCATTTAAATTTGATTGGGAAATCAACTGTCGATTTTCAATATAAGAATGATTTTCCTATTATTAATTTTTCAACAAATTGTTGACGAAATTAGAACTTTTAAAATAAGCTAGTTTTTGGTAATAATGATCTATAGAATGACTAAAATTTTTTCACCAAAAATCAGTTATTGAATCGTCTCTACGTGAGCCATCCTTTATTAAAAATTAGCAAATGGACAAAGAAAGGAGTTGCAAAAATGGGTGAGGATTTGAACTCATAGTTTGGTCACTTGAGTGCCCACAATACAATGAATGAACTCAAAACAGGGCACGGAAACACGTGCACGACAATCAGTGTAACATGTCCGTTGGGCATATTATTCCGTAAAACAACAAAAACTAATGTTTTGTCCGTCCGATTAGAAAAAATCCAACGATCAAGATCTAACATAAGATGCCCGAACTGACTGACCGTAGGCTTTTCGTTACTTTCCTTTCCTTTATTAAGGAGTCTGTCAACAATCGCAAAACCCCTCTCTACGAAGCGAAAGGAGAGACTGAAACGACTCTCTCTCTTTCTTCCTTTCACGCTTTCTCTCTCTTCTGCTCTCTCTGAAACCCAGTAAGATATTTCTCCCTTTCATCAGTTTGTTCTTTCGATCTATTAAACTGATCACGAAATCGGACTTAAAGATTAGGTTTTTCTTTATATGGTATCCGTCTTTTTTGTGTTATTTGATCGTATAATTCTCGAGTTCTTAGGGTTTTATTTATGTTTTTGTGTGTGTGTGTGTGTGTGTTTGTGTAGGTGCTGAAGATTAGTTCGGAATTCTAGTTTTTCCAGTTGGTGCTTTTGCTTTTTGTGTGTGTGTGTGTGTGTGTGTGTGTGTGGTTTTTGATGTGCTTGAATTAGGTTTAGCTTTTTAAATCTGATGTTTGGATTGGTTTGGATTGTTGGGATTCTGGGGATGTATTAGGATTCGATCTCAGATGCATCATCTACGTCTACTAATTTTTAGGTTATTNTATTTATGTTTTTCGATTAAGGTACTATTTGATGTTATTAGGTGCTGAAGATTAGTTCGGAATTCTAGTTTTTCCAGTTGATGCTTTTGCTTTTTTGTGTGTGTGTGTGGTTTTTGATGTGCTTGAATTAGGTTTAGCTTTTTAAATCTGATGTTTGGATTGGTTTGGATTGTTGGGATTCTTGGGATGTATTAGGATTCGATCTCAGATGCATCATCTACGTCTACTAATTTTTAGGTTATTTGGAACAATTGGAGGACTTGGGTTTTTTTTTTATTTTTTTTGCTGTTTGTTTGATATATGTAGATAGATCTTAATCATTTTCCTTTACCATCTGGATTTAGGTTTTGAGATATACTTTTTTGGATCTTACATAAATTTTGTTACTTCTTAATATTGATCTGCTTGTGGTAGCCCTGTCAATTTTGTAGTCGGTGTCTTTTTTAGTAGCTTTTGGGTTTCAGTCCTTTTCTGTTTTTAGACTTGGTATTTGTTTTTCCCTCTCTCAGATATTTTCTGTATTCTATTTTTGCCGGGTTTGGTTGCTTGAGTTTTTCCAATATGGTGTCTAGTTGTCTAGATTGTGCTCTTTGTATTTATTATATCCTACCATGTTTTTGGCTTTAGAATGAACAGATGATAAGCCAATTATTTTATTAGATGGCATCATAAGTTTATAAATTTTGTTATTTCTAATAGGCTTGTGGTTTTCCTTCAATTTGTGTCTCTAACTCCAACTTATGTTTGTTTGCTGCTTATAATTGTTCTTTTCTGGTTGGATTTCAGCATCTTGTGGGAATTTGGTGAGCGTGGTTGAGCTTCCTTTGTTGTGCGAGCTGAGAGGATATTGACAGTATATAATCATGTTTGGGCGTGCTCCTAAGAAGAGTGACAACACTAAATACTATGAGGTTCTTGGTGTTGCTAAAAGTGCTAGTCAGGATGAGTTAAAGAAGGCATATAGAAAGGCGGCCATTAAGAATCATCCGGACAAAGGTGGAGATCCTGAAAAGGTGAGTTTTTCCCCTCTTCTCTATCTTGGGTGGGATCGGTGGGTTGCTGTTGATTGCTGGCAGTGGTAAATAACACGTCAACCTTATTTGAGTTGTACATGTTTCTTGGATAATTTCTGAATGTTTGTTTGGGTACCTTTCATCTTCTGTTGGATGATTTATCTACTCGGTAACATTTGCAAATAGATAGGTGTAATATTTTTGAGTTGTAGGGAAAACAGTATTTTGAATGACTGTCTAGAAGAAAATATTGGACCACCGAATTGCATTTATTCCTCCAGTTTCCCTTTATGGTAGATGGGCACTTGCTTCCTCTAGTTTTCCTTTATTTTGGAATTCCTTTTTATCGTGCTACCAATCTTGTAATTTCTCGTGTTGGTTTTCTCCGATTTGTATGGTAATCTTGTCTGATTGCTAGTTACCAACCATCAGGCACCAAATCTGTTCTGGCACAGCATATTGAAACCCATGGGTACACAAATTGCGGCACTAAATATGCTTTTACTATTTCTGTAAAATTTAAACAGAATAAGAAGAAAAATCAGGACACTGCTGAAAAGTGGAAAGATTCAAACTATTGACTGATCCAGAATCGACTGTTGGGAGTTCTCTTCTTTTTTCTTTCTATTGGATTAAGATGTTCAACTTCCAACATAGTGAGGATGATTCAAGTTGTGTGCTGGTCTTTTGGTGTCAATTTAACAGGCCTTACGAACTTAAGTTTGATTCTTCAGTATATCTATGAACTTAGATGCTTCTCCATATGTTTTACCCTTTCATCAAGAGCTGCTTTTATAATAATAAAAGTGTAAAGCTAATCGTCAAATGAAACTTGTTTCTAAGTCTATTTATGTTGTTGAATGAAGCATGTTTTCTACTCTGTTATTCTAAATTTCATGAACAAATACCATTTGTAACTGTGACTATGTGAAGAAAATCAGGAGCAAGTTTACTGTAGATGCCACTAGCTTATATAAATCTCCGATAAAGAAAAAAACGATCCTGTGTTAATAAAACCTAAGAATTAAATTTGATGGGGATCTTAATCCTACCATTAAATTGTTTTGTATGCCAATGCAAGTTTCAATCTCATGAGTTGACAATTATGGGTAGCTTTTTATTTTTTTCTCTCATCTTTGTTTGTATTAGTTCAAGGAGTTGGCTCAGGCTTATGAAGTTCTTAGTGATCCTGAGAAAAGAGAAATTTATGATCAATACGGAGAAGATGCCCTTAAAGAAGGAATGGGAGGAGGAGGAGGAGGATCTCATAATCCTTTTGATATATTTGAATCATTTTTCGGTGGAGGAGGTTTTGGTGGTAAGGGAACTGTTGAGTTTCATTTTTCTTTTTTCGTGAAATCTGTTCTCTCTATCTCTCTATTAATGTTTTACTTATATCAACTTGATATTTATTTTAACATTGTAATAGGTGGTGGTAGCTCAAGAGGACGGAGGCAGAAACAGGGTGAGGATGTAGTCCATACCCTGAAGGTTTCTCTGGAGGACTTGTATAACGGAACTTCTAAGAAGCTCTCTCTTTCTAGGAATGTATTGTGCCCTAAGTGTAAAGGGTATGTCTTCTCTTCTAATTCTCCTTCATAGATCATATCTTCTTTACTCTGGTTTCACTTCAGGTTGACCTCTTTCCATTTTTATGCCGTAGAAGATTGTTTTCTAATGCTGTGTTCTATTCTAATTTTCTGATGGATGAATAAGTACTTAAGTAGTGATTGAAGTCAGTTCACCTTTTAAATTTATTAGATGAATGTGGAATATCTGATCCAAATTGAGTGTGGGATGCATCTTACTATTGTGTCTGAACTCTGAAATTGAGGCATTTGTTTATATGACCTTGAAAGAATCAAGAATTCAGAAAGTTTGTGTGATTAGTATTGAATTCGTATTCTAGTTTTCAATCCCATTGAACTCCATCTATATTTTAAATTTTAACAGATTGAATTCGGAATTGCACTAGTTCCTTTTGCACAACTAGATGTCTGTTCAGCTCATAATTTCAAATAAGAGTTGGTACTCAAGAAAGGTCAATTTAGCAGTGGCAATAAAGCTGATCAAGCTTTTCTTTCCTGATTACCTATGTAGTAATGTTGAGCATATTGGAGTCTGATATTGACTAGTATCTGCATATTGGACTTGCTTCTGATTCACGCGTAAAAATTTCAGGAAAGGGTCAAAGAGTGGTGCATCAGGTAGATGTCATGGATGCCAAGGTACAGGAATGAAGATCACAACCCGGCAAATTGGACCAGGCATGATCCAGCAGATGCAACATGTCTGTCCGGAGTGCAGAGGCTCAGGTACGTACCTTATGCAACCCAAATTCCTTTTCAGTTGTTACAGTGGCCATGGATCCTCATTTTTTTCCCTGGGATTGGTTGCTTGTCTATCTAGGTGAGACCATCAGCGAGAAAGATAAATGTCCACAGTGCAAAGGGAACAAGATTACTCAGGAGAAGAAGGTGCTGGAGGTGCATGTTGAGAAAGGGATGCAGCATGGGCAGAAAATTGTGTTCCAGGGAGAAGCAGATGAAGCTGTAAGGAGAAAAGTGTCATTTTGTTTGTAATAGTTTCAAGTTTGGCCTTCCACTTTACAAATATTTGTTTTGCCTCCCATCTAACAGTGTCCCCATTTTTGCAGCCTGATACAATTACAGGAGACATTGTCTTTGTGTTGCAACTGAAGGAGCACCCCAAGTTCAAGCGGAAGTTTGATGATCTCTATGTAGAGCATTCCCTCAGCTTGACTGAGGCTCTTTGTGGGTTCCAGTTTGCCCTAACCCATCTCGATGGCAGGCAGCTTCTGATTAAATCTAATCCCGGCGAGATCATCAAGCCTGGTAATAAAATATGTGACTTTGTTTGCATTTTACTTTCTCTTCTTGTTATATATGATGATGCCTACAAAAGAAACCCAGTTTGTTTTTAAGCAGCAGGTGCTCATTTCAATCCTTCCTGGTGGTAATACCATACAGGTCAGCACAAGGCGATTAATGACGAGGGAATGCCCCAGTATCAGAGGCCATTCATGAAGGGTCGACTTTACATATTGTTCAACGTAGATTTTCCTGAACCTGGGGTTCTCGCACCTGAGCAGTGCCGTATGTTGGAAACGATACTGCCCCCAAGGCCGACCAGCAACCGGTTGTCGGAGATGGAGGTGGATGATTGTGAGGAGACGACGTTGCATGATGTCAACATTGAGGAGGAGATGAGGAGGAAGCAGCAGCAACAGCAGCAGGAGGCATATGATGAGGATGATGAACCCGGAATGCCCAGGGTGCAGTGTGCCCAGCAGTAAAAAGTTAAACGATTTCCATCAATTCTCTGAGCCCCTAGAATAGTAGGGGGTATGCGCAAACGTTCGGTTATGGAGGAGGTACTTTTGCTTCGTTTGTTACCCATTTAGTTCTCATATCCAGAGTAGTAGGGATCTTTCAGTTATTTTTGCTATTCTTTCTGTGCTTCCATCTTGTTTTATTTTCATGATTATGATTATGATTATTATTTTTTTTCTAAATTATTGCGTTTATACCTAAAACTTTTAGAAATGTGGGATCAATTTAATTGGCATGATTTTGGTTTTTCGCTTAAACTGGAGTAGGATTCTGTGATTTCTTCATGTTTCTCGGAATTAGGCGCAGGGATTTAAAATTTTTTATCTGCACTCACTGCAAATTCTTAGGCTTAAAACTACTTTTTTTTCTCGAGGCTGTGCATTGATTGACTGTATAGCTCTCGTCGTTACTGCAGCATCATTCTTGATCGGTCGGAGGAAGAAGACAAGCAGATGAAGAGGAGAATTTGAGTTGATTTTAAAAAATTGATGACGTGGACAAATCATAATCATGCATAATCTATGCCATGAAAAAGAATCTTTATTTTTAATTTTAAAACAATGGCAGAATCAATTAAAAGAAAGGATCAAATGACCAATGTATGGATTTTTTACTAGGATGTAAATCATCGTATCTCAAAATGGATTCATTCTTAAACTTCCATTAAAACAAATTTTTTTAAAGTAGCTAGAAGAATGAGTTTGTTTTCCAATATAATGATCTTCAACAAAAATCATTCCTTGTATTATACTATATGTTTTATGTATTCTATCAATTCTTTGATTATAGTGTATTTGTGAGGTTTTAGATTTTTTCTAAGAAATATTGTGTGCGCGAATTTTTCTTATTTGTTCTTATTTTCGTTTGCTATCATACTAATGGGGGTTAAGGATTCTTAACAAATCCGGATAAAGTTATAAAACATAAAAAAGAAGAAAAGATCAATTCTAGGGTTATAACCTTATAGGAATTATTAAGCATTGAATTAGAGAGATTCCATGATAGGCTTAGCCTTACAGGAATTATTAAGCATTGAATTAGAGAGATCGCATGATAGACTTATATTTGTTCAGTTGTACGATCAATTGCCTCCATGGGATGATTCAAGGACTAATTTTTAATGAGGATGTTTAGGTAGCTAGCCAAGATGATCATCATAAACAAAAATTAACTCATTCTTAAATATTTAATCCCATCAAGAGATGGTTTGGAATCAATGATAAAATAGACGTTAGTTTTATTGTTGCCTCAAATATGAAGAGGTTTTTTTTGGGTGCTTTTTAATACCATGGTCAAGTTTCCCCAACCCCAACTTATATTACTTTTTTTTTATTTTTTTTATTTTTTTTATATCTTTCGTTTCCGTGAGTCTGGGAGACACCCTTAGTAACCGAATCCGTGGCAAAGGGGTAACGCTCCCAATCCGCAGATTCACGGATTGAGAGCAGATCCACCTCTAATCCGCGGTTCCATATTTTGTGAATCGCGATTCCAGATTTTTAAACCGCGGTTGAAAGTTTTTGGATATTGAATACTCAATATAGGGTAGCTATTTACATTCCACGGACAAATAAAGTACACTTCAAGAATCAATTATCATCACAAAACTAAAATAACTTAAACAAAGAAGAAAAATTATTTGAAATTAATCTTCATCGTTGTTCTTCTGGAAAAAAGAAGAATGAAATCCATCTTCATTGTCACTTCTAAATTGAACATCTTTCATCAGGAGACTCTCTAAGGCACCATCTCCTTTTGCCGCGTCACCTCTGTAGTACCAATGTACAATCGACTAGATATTTCAGAAACCAACATTCAATATATATTTAAAAAATCCAAATCGAGATAGATTTCAACCATAAGAGTGAAAATCGACTTAACCCCAAATCCCAATCTCTGTTAGGGTACCGTTTGAAGGAGAAGATTAAGGATCTGCAAGATCCAAGTATGCCAAATTGAAGAAAATGAATGATGAAAAGAAAAAAAAAAGCTCAAAATATAGTGGAGGAGAAAGCTTGCTCTCGACTTTGTTCTTTGTACTTGCAACTTTGCACTTGCAGTCTTTTTCTTTTTTCGATGATAAAGTACTTTCAGGATAGTAAAAGGATTTGAAGTATCTCTCCTAGTGACACATGCTGCCCTAAAATCATTTGATGACATGTGGCGATTTCCACAAAAAGTGATTCATAGATAAGTGCTCATCTAAGTCGTCCATTCTTAATAATCTGACGGTTCTATGCACATGTATAAATGTATCAAAATTTCTTAACGGGTGTGCCATATATCATTAGATTTATGTTAAAATGTACTCTTCTTTCTAGAGAAATATGTTAAAATGTATTCAAATTAATATATATTATTTTTTCATATTTATTATATTATATTAAAAATATATGTCAACATACATATTACATATATACTAGGTGCTCCGAAGGCACTCCGAACCCTAAATATTTTATGATGGGGCGCTCAGACATGCTTCAATCATATCTGAACCAATGGCAACGGCAAGCGCTAGCCTAACGCTCTGGTTACTTAGGAGACACCCATAAAGAAGTAAAATGAGACTGGGAGACACCCATAAAGATAAAATTGTCGTAACAAAACTCATCACTAAGAAATTTGATTGTGATCTCTCGTCGTAGTCCGGCTTACATGGAGACCATGCAGTGTAGCATACTATTGCTTTCTCTATACATGGGGCACCGTCGTTCCAACTGCACTTTAATTTACCCCAATCAAAGTTTTTTCAACTTAGTCGAATATATTTATGAATGGCTCATAAATCGTCTAAATTTTTGAAGGGGATTAGAAGTTTTAGAATGATGCTCTATTCTCCTAATAATAAAGAAAAGACCCCTTTCTAATTCCACGTCATGGGCATTTGATCCTTATATTGAATTACTAAAGTGTTCCTGTTTGAACCTTATTATTTTTTTCAATCACCTTTTGTCTTTTTCAAACTTGTACAACTGTAGGAGAGAAAAATTAGTATCTTTTTTTGTTTTTAAACTTCAAAATACTATATCTCTTAAACTAAAATTAAGATTTTGACAAAATTCTACATTTAGAAAGTACTTTTCGAGATCTTCGAACTAGATTAGTTAAGAATATTTTTTGAAAGAATAAAATAAAAAATTTGTAAAATTTATGCAAAAAACATGCAAAAATATTTTTGCTTACTGTTTTGAGTAACAGATTTTGACGAAATTTATCTATTTCGAAAGAATTCTTTGAGATCTTTACTTCTTCTTTTGATGTTACCTAATTTTGAGACTCACAAATTCGAATTTGGATACAATTTAGATAAAATGTACTTGTTGTAGTAGTTCTTAGTTTATTTGTGTAATAATATTTAAAGTCTTTTTTTTAATAAGGTTGTCATCATCAACTCATTATACACCCCACCTATCATACATATGGGCTTGTCTCTCATCTTTAAAATCATGTTGTTAAAAGATTCAGAGAAGTTCTTCAGTCACAATGGCACATTGTGTGGAGTGGACTAGAAAAGCCCTATACCAATTCTCTTTCTCCTCCTTCAGCACATATTTATGAGCATTGTGATCAATCCTATCTAGATCCTCCATCCACCTCTCAAAATCAGACTGGTTATAGGACATAATAGTATTATATGCTAGAGTTTCCAACAACTTTCCCTTGTAAGTACCCTTGAAATTTTTATACAGATGTCTACAGTAGAACCTGTGATTGTAGTTCACTTTTTCAAATACATCTGCAACAACCCCACGTAGGCCTTTCTGCCTATCTGATATAAAAGTTAACTTCCTAGGATGCCTAGTTAGAAGACCCATCATACAATCCAAAAACTTATTTCAATTCTCATAGTTCTCAGTCTTGCATATAAAGATGCCTAATGGGACAAACCATTTTGCGCATCAAAATATGTCATTGCAAGTAGCACTCCACCAAATTTACCCTTGAAAAAAGTATCATCCAGACCAATAATAGGTTTGCAACCATGTATGAACCCATCTATAGTTGCTCTAAATGATATGCAAAGGTGGGTAAATGTAAATTCTATAGGATCCCTACAAAAAGTAGCTAAACTCCCTTGATTACTGATAAGAACTTTCCTGCATAACTCTGGCACCAACCCATAACTCTTTTAGTAATCCCTATTCAACCTCTCCAACACTTTACCTCTTGCTTTCTAAGCAACAAAATACTTGATCTTTGTCCTATACTGATCCCACATCTCTGCAATTATTTATTTGGGCTTGAACACTTTGTGATGCCTTTTAATCAGTGGTTCAAGCATGTCAGCCACCCATCTTGAATTAAACATGGGATTGGATTTATCAGGATCTCATGTACAACTATGCTCAGGATTCAAACCCCTCAATTTTCAAGTGGACTGCCTTGGCATATAGGCATACCACTTTCACCCCTCAGCTTTCTTCCTGCAGACAGACCTCATTTTATAGCTTTCATTCTTGCGATTGACATACACAAATTTGCGTACTATTGCAAAGGTCCTAAGTTCCTTCTATAATTTGCAGCAGTAGGCTACTCCATGTCCTTTTCTAGAATCAATGGCTGATAATCATTTTCAGCCTCTTCATGATATAAATCAATAACCCTGTCAACCTCTGCATCAAACTGATTAGTCCTAAGTCAATGCTGTTCACCAGCTTGACCACCACCCCCCATTGGTACACTATCACCCTCCCTAACCTCTCCATCAAGATCCCATGCCTGTTCATCACCATCCCCATCCTGTTCATCCCCATTCCAAGCTGGTTCACCACCCTCAGATTCATCTTCTTCCTCATCACTACTCCTTGAGTCAGCCAGATATTGAGATGCATCAAACTCTCCCTAATTGCTCTCTGACTCCTTGCTCACATATCCTTCCTTAGGTTCAATATGGTCATATGTTCCAAAATCTTCAAACTCACCAGTTTGGATTCCCTCTCCTATTGATGCTTGGATATTATTCACTACTTCTTCAACCACACTAGCTTGAGTGGCAGCTTCTTGCCAATATGATTCATCCACACCCATGTGTAGGTTAGGTTCAGTTGTGGGTGGATCAGAACCGAAGTTAGCATTGTCACCAACATTAGCCTAGGTAATAGTTGGCTCATCCACAACTGAGGCATCAACAACAAATGGTGATCTTGCAGACTCAACAGACCCCAAGTTTAGTTTTCTCTAACTACCCCTCTTACCATCATTTAGTCTACCGCCACTTGCTTCTAATAAGCTAAGGCTCCTCCTAACAACCACTGTAGGTCTATCTAGTTTCCGAGCCAGGGTTTTAGGACTAGAAATGGCCCTACCTGCTATTATGTGTTGCATTGGTCTGCTTGTACATGTCACAGTTGGTCTAGATGCTTGAGAAGCTATATATGTTCACTATGTCTTGCATTAAGCAGTTTGGGTTCTCTAAACTTCAATATCACATTAATAAACCCAAACTGGTCAGCCTCAGACTTGGTCCACATTTCAAAAAAAAATCCATTATCAACTACAATTTTCTCCCTTAAACCATCCAAACTCAACACCAGGAGCCAATTTCGGTGGAGATCTGAAATGATTCATAAATGTAAAATAACCCATCTGGTCACCATCAAGATGAGCAATGTCGAAGACCACTGGTGAATGCCTTTACGGGCATGCAACAGTCAAAGTGCACTCTGTCACTCTTCCTAAGGAAGGTCATCAATACCCTACATAAACAATAACTTCATAAGTGAATGTTCATCACCATCTAAGCCTCTGCAAAATTTTACATGATAGTAAATAACTCCGAATTTAAAACATAGAGAAATCTCATTAAAGCTATAGAATAAGCAAAACATTGCATCTAAAATATAAAAAAAAAATCATGAAAAGAGGTGAACTTTTAGAGTTTAAAAACTATATATAGCAACTATGTTCAACAACATAGAGAAATCACATTACATTTCTAAAGCACGCCCCACCCCATAATACAAACATACTAGAAATGGAGCAAACTTTTTTAAAAGTTATGAAAACATCTTGAAACTAAAGCCTTTTCCATTAGACAATCATCCATAGAAAATACTTTGACTATACACAAAGGATCGTTTGAATAAAAAAAATAGGTTTTCTTGACAAAACCATTTTTAGATCAATCGTACAAAGATTTTCACATTTTGTGTTCATGTAATTCGATTTTGTACGCTAACAACTCAAGATTTCAGTTGTTTAAATAATTTTTTGAAGAACGCATAATCATATCTCATGTGAAATCTGTGAAAACTGTTTTATACTGTGATTTTCGATCTTTCTTTTTATTTGACTTTAGCAAATTTAAGTTTCCATATAAACCAATTTTTTTTTTTTTTGAAAGAGACATATAAAACTCGTTCTCTCAATTTTAGGGTTTTAAGCAATATTATGCAAAAATAAACAGCCTAAAGTCTATTTCTTTGAATTCTCATATTTATAGAAACTACTAAAGAAAACACCCCACTCCTCCCTTACCGCCCAATAGTGTTGTTTGGACCCACTAAGTTACAAAAGCTATATCGTATATAAGTTGAAAATCCTTTCAAAATAGGAAAATGGTAGGTCCCATCCTACCATATAAGCGTGTAGCACTATTTTTTGTCAAAAATCGTTTCTGGTACCCCCAATTGATATGACAAGGGAAGTACTTTTATAGATATGACCGTCAGATGATGAATGAATGATGATCAGACCTAACACCAACTTTGGTCATGAGGGACCCACAATACCAATTGGGTCTTGAGACAATCAAATTAATGATTAATCAATTAAGTGGTTATAGAAAGTAGTCATTGTCCTTTGCTTCAAACGTGTACCACTAATAAATCAAGGGTGCTGTTCACGTGTGCCCCCAATGTTGCTTTTGAAGGAGCTTTTTAGCAAGTTAGAGTTCTTCAAATCATTTGAATTTTTGTGGACATAATATTATCATTATTTATAAGATGTCCACAAAAATTAACTCAATCGAAGATATTTAACCCTTCAAACAAATCACTTTAAATGTTAGCCGTTCATTCACATTATTAAAGTCTAAATTAAGTGATTGTAGTGCTAGAGGGTGCTATAGGTCTCCGATTGAACTGATTTTTTAGATATAATCCAAATAGTATAAATAACATACATATAAAAAAGTCAGTCCATTTGGACAAACTTAAGAAACTAAACAAAATACAAAACCTAAAAGCTTATCATGTTAACAAAATCCATAAATCAAAATAAAGATCAAATAACCCATAAATGATATCTCTCTATCGGACCGTGCCAACGTGATACAAAAATTTGGTGTCGACATCAAGCATTTATGGCTCAATACAAGGACTTCGGGCGCACTCCAAGGGCTGATTTTTGGTAAATATGTTCTCTTCATCATGTAGGTCATCTTTACAAAAATCAAGCCATTCTAAAACATCTAACCCGATAAAAAATTGACTAGAAGTTGATTGGAATGCAACAGTAAAAAACTAAACGGTGAGGAATAGAGTCCAATTTTTTATGGGGTTAGAAGCTTTAGAATGGATTGATTTTTTGTGAGGATGATCTACATGGTGAGGAGAACAACCTCACAAAAAATCAGACCTTTAAGTGGGTCCTAAGACCTTGTATTGGGCCCTAAAAGCTTGGTATCGATACCAAATCTGGTGTCACGCTAGCAGTGTCCCTCTCTAAATAAAGTGTTTCTAGCTACTAGGTACTTACAGTCTTTTAATTATTTTTAGGGTTTTGATTCTTTTAAAGATGTAAAAGACAAGGTGTTTTAATTAGTTTCCACTACAAAAATGTTTCCGGATTTAGAATTAATAGATAGTAGACTTGGTCATTCTACGAGCAGCACAAGAGGACTTTGACTACCTAGGTAGTTAGTTGCAACCGCCACTAACGTTGCTAATTGAAGCCGTGGCACAATCTTTTAACGGCTATAAACCGTGGTAAGTCTTGTAACGCCTCAAAACCGTTGCAAAATTTTTAATAGAGGCATTGCATTTCAGTAAATATGGTTTGGTGGTAGCTACCCTGTTTAATAATTAGGACTGTTCGGTCCAAGGTATATTCATATTCTAAATTAAGAGCCCTAATTAAAAATTGTTTATCATCGACTACAAGCATTAGAAGCAGGGGCGGAGCCAAAATTCTAATGTAAGAGGGGGCCAGAGTACAAAATATCTATTATTAAGGACCACTATAAAAAAAAGGATTTTTGGGGGGAAACAACTGCAAAATTTGTAAAAAATTGATAAGCATTATATTGGAATTCATTGGACAATGCAACGACCTCGGGTGCTATGGCCCCCTCAGGTCTCAACGTGGCTCCGCGCACCACTGCTCACAAGATTATAACGGTATGATAAACAATATGTCTTTTGATATATGAAACACAATCATATCACTAGTTTAGCTTTATCTACTACGTCTCCAAAAGGATGCAGGAAAAATGTAGTAGCTCATTATAGATATCACTATATCTTCTACAAGTATGTTCAACTAAATATGCTCTAAATAGGTCTGAGAGTACACAATACCACAATCAGATAATCATACTATTAATCTATTTATTTGTTTGATTTTCATGAAATTAGTCTAGAACCCTAAAATGGGGTTCCTTTTCACTTCTCCCCTACCTAACTTGTGATTTTTTAAATCCAACCTAAAAAATTTTTGTCTAATGTACACTTGTCATTTTCAACTATTTNTACAGTCTTTTAATTATTTTTAGGGTTTTGATTCTTTTAAAGATGTAAAAGACAAGGTGTTTTAATTAGTTTCCACTACAAAAATGTTTCCGGATTTAGAATTAATAGATAGTAGACTTGGTCATTCTACGAGCAGCACAAGAGGACTTTGACTACCTAGGTAGTTAGTTGCAACCGCCACTAACGTTGCTAATTGAAGCCGTGGCACAATCTTTTAACGGCTATAAACCGTGGTAAGTCTTGTAACGCCTCAAAACCGTTGCAAAATTTTTAATAGAGGCATTGCATTTCAGTAAATATGGTTTGGTGGTAGCTACCCTGTTTAATAATTAGGACTGTTCGGTCCAAGGTATATTCATATTCTAAATTAAGAGCCCTAATTAAAAATTGTTTATCATCGACTACAAGCATTAGAAGCAGGGGCGGAGCCAAAATTCTAATGTAAGAGGGGGCCAGAGTACAAAATATCTATTATTAAGGACCACTATAAAAAAAAGGATTTTTGGGGGGAAACAACTGCAAAATTTGTAAAAAATTGATAAGCATTATATTGGAATTCATTGGACAATGCAACGACCTCGGGTGCTATGGCCCCCTCAGGTCTCAACGTGGCTCCGCGCACCACTGCTCACAAGATTATAACGGTATGATAAACAATATGTCTTTTGATATATGAAACACAATCATATCACTAGTTTAGCTTTATCTACTACGTCTCCAAAAGGATGCAGGAAAAATGGAGTAGCTCATTATAGATATCACTATATCTTCTACAAGTATGTTCAACTAAATATGCTCTAAATAGGTATGAGAGTACACAATACCACAATCAGATAATCATACTATTAATCTATTTATTTGTTTGATTTTCATGAAATTAGTCTAGAACCCTAAAATGGGGTTCTTTTTCACTTCTCCCCTACCTAACTTGTGATTTTTTAAATCCAACCTAAAAAATTTTTGTCTAATGTACACTTGTCATTTTCAACTATTTGACTTAATTTTATTTATCTTTTTACTGACATATTTGCCCTTTTTTTTATTTGGAAAGGAAGTAATAGAGAGAAATTTTAGAGAAAGAGAGAGAGATATGTAACGCCCCAAGCCGAAACTCAAAAGAAATTGAGTCGCATCTCGATGCTTTAGGCTTATTACATGAGGTGACTAATTAGTACTAAACAAACCTAAACAAAGGTTTACAAACCTAATTAGAGTTAAACTAATATAGCTATCCATATCACTAATCACCTCAAAATTTGCCAGAGTCTTCCCTGTAATTTCAGGGTTTGCAACCTGTCATAAACCTGCAGAAGAGATGATTTATCCACAAATAATATTTCTAAATCATTCCAATCATCCACGATAGTCATATCATCTCATCAAGACTAGTCCACCTTACTTCGTCAAAATAATAATACCTAGTCATCCACTAAGCTGGATTCAAACCACAATTCTAAAATGATGCCTCACTCAATAATATACATAGATAACTTGAGTTAAGTGATATAATATACATAAGTATGTTTGTCTTATATACATATCTTAAGAAAATATATACAAAACAAGTAAGATAACATGCACCTCAAAAAGGTTAAAATACAACACCTCAAGTGCAAGAAAGCTATCGTTGACGTACTCTCTATATCGATCTCCTCAAAGGGTATAGATATAATCCGAACAATCCTCTCTTATATCCTCGTTTCCCTCTGCAGTAATATCTCCTGGATCTGAGCAAAAAGCTCAGTAAGAAACTTTTAATACTAACAAATAGTCACTAACATGAATTTAAGACAATGCAGGTTTTAAAAGAAAATCGAGAAATCATAGTACAGTAATGTAAAAGTAGTTGGTACTTGTTCTACAACATAAATCGATAACTATTCACTTACCCATACAAGTAAATATAAACTAACAACATCTCACATCATAATATTGCGTAGTGTAATCATCTTAGAATGAAGACGCCACTACTAGATGTTTCAGCTCCTAATCGGTGAACAAAATCGTGTTCCAACTTAACCGATGTGGAACCCCATCATTAATTCTTGATTTCCGACCGAGCGACTAATTTATCGGTTTTTGTGAGAAGCACACTGGCTCATGATTTGGGTTCAGGTGAACCCTTGACCATAATTTGCCGATGTAGCCGTTGTCGTAGTGGTCAGCCGTTTAACTCGTGCAGATATTTTAATGATCATTAAAATAATCCAGGAGTTATTACGCTCCTCAAGTCTTCGCCTAATCTAGGCAGCATGTAACCTTACTATTTCTAGAATCATACACGTACCTATCCAAACATGGTTTTTCAGAAAGAGAAATAGAATAACCTAGATTTCAATAGTTTTCTTATATCATGAGAGTCTCATTCCTGTCATGAGATAGGAAAACATAATGAAAATACGGAACAAATCATTGTTTTTAGGAAAACTTCAATGATTTGCTCGTGTAGGCATTACAAGTCTATTTTTGGATCACCTAAAAATATATATTATCTATATACTAAGGGAGGGAAGTGTTGGGTTTATGTTTGTCATCAACGGCTAAGGTTCTTTCACAACAAAAACCATCCAATAGATTGAGTTGCCCCGAATTTTGCGCAGGCTAAAGTGAGCTAATCTATCTTTCTGTTTCTCCCTATTTCCCTATCCTCTCTCCATCGCAGAGTCGAGCTCGGCGATCTACCCCACCACCAGGTCAGATTTCTGAACCTATCTTCCTCTCTCTTCTTATTTCTTCCTTTCTTCTTTCTTTTTTCAACATTTCAACCGAAGGTTTACAGATCTGGTTTTACTGATCAATCGGAAAATGACGACTCCACCGATCTTCTCCACTCCGACGATCGATCACCTCCTCTGTAAGTTTCTCTCTTCTCCTTTCTTTCTTTCTTCTTTCTTCCTTCTTTCTTCCTTCTTCTTTCTTCCAGAGCTAAGTTTTATTGATCTAGGTTTATTTTTCTTACTGATCTAGGTTTTACTTTTTGTTTTTTTACTGATCCAAATTTTTTTCCCATCGAACATGGGGTTCCTGGATCGGCCAGCCTCCACTGACCTTCTCCACTCCGACGATCGACCACAACCTCTACGGTAAGTTTCTGCTTTTTTATGTTATGGATTCTTTATATATATTTTTTTTCCTTTTCTGATCTAGGTTTTTTAATTGAGTATTTTTTGGTACTTATGTTTTTAGTATATATATTTGGTTTGTTTTTTTTTTGATAAAAATATGTATTTTGGGTTTAATCTGCATCATTTTATATTTCTGTAGGATTCATCATTTTTTATGCAATTTTTCATCATTTTTTAGGGCTCTCTGCAATTTAGTTTACAGATTTAATTTTTAATGGCTCAATTAGTTTTCAATCCATTACTTTTTTAACGCTTTAATCTGCAATGTTTTGTGGTTTATAACTTCATCATTTAGGTGAAGATACTGAATCAGTTAAGGATAAAACCAACCTCTTCCTCCATTCAAACCATTTTCTGATCTGGGTTATTTTCATTGTAAGTTGCTATATTCTTCTTCCTGTTTTCTTTCCTCTGATCTGGGTTTTATTTGGGGGTTTATTGGTTTTCTGTTAGTGTTTTTTTTTAAATCTTTTAGGGCTTACAATTTTCTGATTTTTAAATAGCAAACATAAGTTTTGATCTTAGTTTTTTGTTAGTTATTTTTTTCTCCTTTTAGGGATTCAAATCGAAGGTGTTTTTTTTACAGATCTAGATTTATTTTCTCTCTCATCCCTCGATTTTGTAAGGGAACAAGTGTTCAATTTCCAAGGAAGCTCCAACTTAATTGAAAACTGTAAGTTGACTCTATCACTATAAGTCTTTCATTAAAGTAGATTTTAGAGTATTTTTGTTAGTGTCTAGGTTTAATTTATTGGGGGTTTGAGTAGATTTTAAGGTCCGGATATGATTTGGGTAATGACTTGGTTTTGTAGGGTTTTGTGTTTTTTTTTCAGGGTTTAATCTGCAGAATTTTTTGTGCATTCTTTCTTACAAATTATGAGCCCCAGTAGATTGCTTCATCAAACTCGAACTCTAGCAGTTCTGTAAGTAGAAATTCTCTACCTTCCTCCTCTCTTCTACCTCATCCACGTTCCTTTTGGGTGTTTCTATTTTCATTATAAATAGAAAAAGTATGTACATTTTAGGGGGTTCACATTTTTTTCCCATTACACTCTCTCTTTTGTTTAGGGCTAGGGGTTAATTTGTTATGTTCGTTGTTTGGGGTTAATTTTTTTTCTTCTTTTGTTCGATTTGGGTTTAGGAGTTTCTGTTCCTGATTTTAAGCTGTTTACATTTATTTTTGTACACTCTATCTGCACTTTCTATTGTTCTTATGCTACTTCAAATATTAAGGAAAAGAACTTAATTTATCTTTTTTTTTCCCTGTTTCAGAGAAAACACTTTTAGGGTTTATTCATTTTATTTGGGCTTAGGGGTTAAATTTTATTTTCCCCTTTCTGTTGACACTAATTTTATTTATTTTTGGGGTTTAGACATTTTTATTTTAGAGTTTCTATTTTTTATGTTTTTGGTTTTACATTTCTTTTTTTGCTACACTCTCTATCTAATGTTGTCTATCAATTTTTTTTTTTGCTACATCTCTCACTCTTTATCTACACTATTTCATTTGGTTTTGCAGCACTATCTCTTTGTTCAAGGGGACTAGTTAGAAGGTAATCTTCACAAAAGATAAGCTCCAACTTCATCTTGGTGTAGATACACAACACCTGTGTACAAACCAACTTGGAATTGTAGTTTTTTTTGTACGTTGACATTATTGAGGATGTGGGAATCTTACTTTTTAAGTTGAAGACATGTTGATAATCCACTTCTACTCCATTGTTGAAAATATGTGGTTATTGTGATCTCTCTCTTAATTAGATAAACAAATTTGGTAGTGCAAAAGTATATACGTGTAGAGCGACAAGTCAGATGGGTTTGTGTAAAACAACATAAAAAAGTTGATATTTTGAACCAATCAGCTATCAAGAATTTGTGAGATGATACAGTGGTCTTAGAAATGTGGCCTTTTCTGGATTTTTGTTAATTTCTAATCTTTCTCTCTCTCTCTCTCTTTCTCTTCAGGGTGACTCTTGAACTCTAATTTGCTTTTGTTGTACTAATTGGGTTAATTTTTGTTGTCTTTATAGGGGTTAAAACAATTAAGCAGCTTTTTAGTCAGCTTTATATCTACTCTAACACATCTGTTTTATAAATTTGTTTATGGTTGTATCGAAGTAATTGATGGAAGTTTCATATATGTTCAATCCTTAGAAAAGATGAACAAAAAACAGTCCAATTGTGTGTTGTTTCCTTCTTTTAAGCCTATGGAGTAACTATTTATGCTTTGAATAAAAAATATGTCAAGGTACACTCTCTTCTTTCTTTTGAAATTTGAAAATCTCGAAACCTAGATGCTACTGGGTAGCGGCAGTAAAAAAAGATAGGCTCACAAGGGAAACTTAAGCAATATAGCCCTCATGGTCATATGCTTAGAGGCAGTTAAGTTGTAGTTTTTCACATCGGTCATCCACCTGGGTATTGAACATATAGGATCAATTATACTTATGCACGATGAATACGCGAAACAAAGAAATTAGGGGACAAAAATTTAGACATTTGTTTGACACAAATGTGAACTTTAATTATACTTGCGAAGAACAAATGTGTTAAACGAATTTTATTGCGCTTGACGGATGGCGATTCGAATTCTAAGCAAACGGAATTTTAGATTCGAATGATGGGGAATTCTACATATCTAATCAAAATCATCCCTTCTGGTGTTAAAGAGGTTATATGTCATACACATCATCTCTTTACGAGGTATTGACCCGTGCCGGAGGCACAGGGATATACCTAGTAATACTATAAGTTTTAGTAGTAGAAAATACTTTTTCCTATAAAAACTAACATCCATGTACATGTTGTGATCTCCCATCTAATATTATTCTAGAAAAAACCGGTAATATAATCCGGGGAAAGCCGGGTAATCGGGGGAAAGCCCGTAATATAATCCGGGGAAAGTCGGTAATAATCATAGCCGGGGGAAAGCCCAGCATAACATATATAGTATATATTCTGGGGGAAAGCCTGTACCTAGGGAATCACCAACACATACCCAACAACTGGGAACCTCTATCCCACACATCATCTCAAAACAACTATTTCTCCCAACAGATGGAAGGAAGTAAAATATTTATATTATACGAACCCCAAAAATCCATTTGGTTTTGAAAATATACCCATCCCTAAAGCTCGATAACGATTAAATCTTGATTCTTTTAAAAAATATAGTTTATTTAACTATAAGTAAGAAAAGAATCATTAATATACTTATATATGTATATAACTCATTCATATATATAATTATTAGAATTTAGTTATTTTAAAAATAACTATTATTGTTTTATATCACTATGTAAAACTATACTTTTGGGAAATCATTTTCACATCAATAGGACATCACAAATAAATCATGCATGCTTTACAAAATAATTACATTTGATTTATAAATTTAAACCCTATTAAAGCATTGAAAGTACTTTAATGGCTATAAGAGAGTATTTATAAGTTCCTACCTCAAATCCCGCAAGGTTAACTCTTTACTGCATTAATTTCCTCCAATTAGTGTGCTGGCATTAGTACACACTCCCAACTATAAACAACACATTTAATTCACTTTCAAAACTCAATTCAATTCATACTAATTTCATATAGAATAGTCTAAGAATCTAAATTCTAACCTAAATAGTCACTACAAGGGTCCAAGTCCTTTTAGTCATCCTCTTTTAACATTAATAAGAGGAAACAAAATACCTCAAAATTATTGAACCTAAAATTCGATTTTTGAATTTGCCACTATTAACAAATTCAATCCAATAGAATTAACCACAAAATCAAAATCAATCTCAAGTTCTTCAAATAACTCCCAAACTAGGTCCTTATCAAATCAAATAAGGGCTTTATGATTACAAATCCAATTTGCTCTAAATATCCTCTTCAATTGATTTAGACCTCCGAATCTACAATCTAACCCAAAACAGTAAATTTGGGTCAAAATCAACCTTTTCAATTATCAATTTCATCAATTAAGGGTTTAAAAGGTCTAATCAAACCTTAAACTATTAACAAAATCAACTCTAAAATTGAAAACTAAAGATTAACAACATAAAATATCTAATAAAAAAAATAAAATGAAAAGCTAAGATTTCAAATTTATACCTCAATCCACAAATTATATGGTCCCTACGATCTCCATCGGATCATCGTCATCATCTTATTCTTCTTCTCTCTCTCTTTCTTTCTTTCTCTCTCTCTCTCCTTCTCTCCTTCTTCTCCTTCTCTTTCTTCTCCTTTTCCTTTATGTTATCTTTTTCTTCTTTTTTTCTCTGAAGTAAGACAAAGAGAGGGACTTCTCTCTTATCTCCTAAATAGTAAAGGGTGGTGGAAAGAAAAAGGCCCTAAAAAAATTAAAATTAAAAAAATAAATGACTATATAGGTTATACTAAGGTGTATGCACATACATACAACTTAAGTGTATACAAAGAATAACTTATAAAGTTACTCTTAAATACATCACCTATATATATATAGTGTATATACATAATTAAATAAAGTTTAATTGGTCAAAATCAAGGTCAAAATCGCGGGTACCTTCGGTACTAGTCAAAATCGTGTTACGAGCTTTAATTTGGGATCATTTAGTGTCTGATTTTCGCGCGTGAGTAGTCGAAATTGAATAATTTTTCGAGATCTATCCATTCGTACGGTTCAATTCTTCAAATTATGCTCCGAACAAAAACTCATTATTTAATCCTAGGCTTAATTATTTTAACACCTAATAGGTTCCACGATTGAAGTGTTGGACTCGACTCAACTTGACTCACCAAAGTCAACAAAATTATTTTAGGTCGTTACAAGATCGTAGGTTGTCTTCTTCACCATTTTTTTCGACGAGTGAGATATGCTGGCGATCATCTCTTTCTTCTTCTTCTTCTTCTTCATCGTCTTCTTCTTCATCTTCTTCATCTTCACCTTCATCTTCTTCTTCTACATCTTTATCATCTTCTTCACTATCATCCTTTCCCTCTTCATCTTTTTCCGGCGAGTCAAATTCCTCATGAAATCAGACAACCATATGCATCATCATCTTCTTCTTCTTGCCATTTAATTTGTTCTTCATTTTCTGCAAAAAATAAATAAGAAATAAATAAAAAAAACCTAGTATGCAACTGTTATGCAACTAATATGCAACGTTATGCAACTGTTATGCAACAGTTATGCAACTTTTATGCAACTAGTATGCAACTGTTATGCAACTATATATTACACAACTATTATGCAACTAGTATGCAATAGTTATGCTGCACTTGTTATGCAACTAATGCAATTGTTATGCAATTAGTATGCAACCGTAATGCAACTATTATGCAATAGTTATGTAACTGTTATTATGCAACTTTTATGCAATGTTTAATCAATTTCTTAATTCGGTAGCCCCCTTTTGATGATTTCTCATCATGAGTAATGTTATTGTGGATTTTATTATGCAATTTTTATGCAACTCTTCTCTAATTATTTTCTTTCTCTCTCTTCTTTCTCTTTTTATTTTTTTCTTTTAAGGACGGGTAGCTTTTTCTTTTTACTTGATTTTGAGTTTTATTTACAAAACTAATTTTTGGTGGAGTGGAACCTATATGTAGGTCCAATATTAGATTTTTTTTCCATTTTCTCTTTGATTTTTTGTCTCACCCATAAGCTCCTTGAACTTTTCAGTCATGAAAAATCATCACGATCTAACATTAAAACATCATTGGAAGAATTATAATTGACAGATATACTGTTAGGATTTTCACCCGCTGTATGTTTAGGATTCACCACAAACAATGACAAGCAAATACTAACACGAAAATAATAGAGAAAAGAGATAGAAACACACCACAAACGATTTACGTGGTTCACCACTCTTTGGCTACGTCCACGGTAAAAAACAACTTCTTTCACTAAGATCAAAGGGATTACAAAGCAAGCCACACACTCAACTACTCTCACAAGCTTCTCTCTAGATTGCTTCTCAAACTTCTCTCTCTATAATATTGCTTCTCTCTACAATATTGCTCTCACACTCTTCTCTCTATCCTCAGACTCACAACCCTTTCAAGAGATCTCACACTCTCAATGTTGTTTTTCTGAATGCTTTAGGCTAATGCCCTACTCCTATATTTATAGCCTCCAATAGGTATCCCAATCCTAGAAGGAAAAGGAAATCCTAACTAAATATGAAAAGAAAACCCACCTAAAATAGAAGTTCCCTCAAATATAAGAGAAAGGAAGTTTCTAAAACCCACCTAAAATAGAAGTTCCCTCAAATACAAGAGAAAGGAGGTTTCTAAAACTTTGATTGATTTTTCTAAAACTTCACATATACCATCTCGATCTAATGAGTCAACAAACTAGCTGCAAGTGCCAGTTTGCGGTAAGTTGGTATTGTTTGTTGTTGTTAATTATTTAGACCCGCGTTCTATTCCCATTAGCATTGAGTTATGATCCCCTAAAAAAACAGGCTCACATTTCGAAGAAAACAAAAGTCAAAAAACTACAATTAAATATTTTCAAATACCTAGTACATAAAGACAATCTCTAGAACTAATCTTCTACTAATTGTGATTTATTATTTAACTGTAATAACTTTAAAATAGTTAGTTTAACTGGTAAAGTCTATTGTTGTTGATAGCATAGACCTGGATTCAAATCTCGCTTACATCTAATAAATTAAAAAAAATAAATAAAAAAAATGAAGGAATGACTTAAGAGAGGTTAAATTTTAGGCTCGACTTAATATGGGCTTAGAATGAATAATGAATTGAGGGTGTTATAGCAGAACCAAGGAAATATAATATCTAAGCTTCATAATTCATAATTAAGGACCACTACAGCAAAGTAGAATACATCAACACATATGACGTCAAGAGTGCCTCAACTTTTATGAATTTTTTGTGGGAATTATTGTTATATTTTCAAGATAATTTTCAGTGGGACTATAACTAAAAGGTCAAAAACTGTGAATATATATTAGCACTTTTCAAATCATTGCCAATATTCAAATCTTTTTTACCTTTTATTTGTCACTGCCGATTACCATGAAAATATATTTCTAGTTTTCGCCTCTTATCCATAAAAGTTGACGCACTTATAGTATCTGCATAACACAATATAATTAACAGAATTAACATATTGAAGATCATAAAATAAAAAAAAATAACTAGGAAGAATATTAACATTATAAATATGTGACATATTTTCATTTTTAAAAACATTGATCACTAAAAACTGCTAGTATATAACCAAATGGCTTTTGATGTTTAGTGACCAACGAAGGAATATCGAGATAAAGCATATTATACAGAAATATATATATATAAAATGAGTCAATAGAAAAAGCCAATTAACAACTAAACGGCTCGTTAAGTACCTAGCTAATTAATTAGGTTAGGAGAAAAGACGTGCGTACAGATTGATTAACAGCATATTCAATATTCATTACTAAAAACGATAATACGTACAGCTAAACGACAATTCGATGAAGCCAGGGTCTAATCAAATTGATGATGCATGGGTCATATACGACAGAGTGTAGTAGTTTCGATTGAGAGAATGTAGGGCAGCAGCTAGGAGATTAATGTTAATTGGATTAATTAAGGTAAGTATGTGACGACTAGCTAGGGATTAATTAATTAAGTAAATTCAAGCAAAGATTAGATGCGCATTAGTTTAATTAATTAGTTCTTAATTATATAATTATGTTAATTGATATAT
>MVGT01003363.1:11785-41150 GCA_002174775.1 Macleaya cordata | reverse complement strand
TTTTTTTTCTAATCAGATCTTTCTCCATTCTCTCTTATTCTCTTCTCTCTATTTCCTATATTTCCCCTCTTCTCTATCCTGATCTCTCTCTCTCGATGGTGATGGTAGAAACTATATGTCTCTCTTTCTATCTCATCATCATCAAGATCTTTTGTTGACTGGTAAGTGATCGATCAATCAAAGCAAAAGAAACAAGTGAAGATCGAAAGCAGCAAAGCTTATTAATGTAGAGAGAGAAACAGAGATTCCTATTCGGTCAAATTTTGATTTCCATAACTAATTAATTAAAGGGCAGATCTGTCTAGATTTTATTTTTGGACTAAATAGACTCATATAAAATTTAGTGGACTAAACAGATTGAATTAAAGTCATAATGGATGTATTGGATATTTTAAAATACTTTAATGAGTGTAAAAAATTAAAATTTCCAAATCCATGTACTAATTGGAAAGAGAAAAATAATGGGATCATTTTTAGTAATAAATGGCAATTATATATGGTCGTATTAAAATCTTGATTTAGAAAAGGTATTTTGAATTTAGAGAAGGATGATTAACTTGTAATTAATTATTTAATTATTGTAGTAATTATTACTAATTAGAGAAATTAGAAACTGCTAAAGTGATTAATGATATTATTACCTAAATAAAAAATTGGAACAAATTATTGTGAATCATTTCCAGAAAGGATTGAAAATAATAATAAAAAATTAGAGAGAAAATAGAGAAGTAGAAGAAGAAATATGTAACGTCTAGAAATCTATAAATATTTTAAGATGCTTTAATGAGATTATCTTATAAAATAGTTAGAATTATTTTCTTTATTATAAAAAGTTATTTTAAAAAAGAATTATCTTATAAAATGCAGGTTCTAAGATTTCTAGTTTAAGAATATGGATTCATTCACTTTTAAAAAGCCTGCTATTTGAAGCATAGATAGTTATTATTATTATTTTTTTCTACCCACTGCATTGTATCCACAACACTAATTGTGTTTGTTCTGCAGCCCAAAATATGCATCCACAATACTGCAATCAATAGAAAAAAAAAATTAGTTGACCAAAAAAAGTTTTTTGAAACAAAAATAACTGAAAATTAAAATTTAATTGAAGAATTGATTAAATTCATTACTTACCTCTTATTGATTGAGCAAAAGGCATTACCTGCACGAAAATAATATCATTGGTGTAGGCACAAAAATTGATAACACAAATGTTTCTCATTCATTACAATTTTTCCACCCTTTCGATGTGAAAAAAGTATTGCAACAAATACACAAAAAAATATTCATCTTATTTATAATAAAATTCAACAGGATTAACCCTAAAAGCCCATATTCATAACTTTTCAGAAAAATACATCTTATCAAGGAAAAATTAGAAATGATTGTAGATAAAGAATAACCAACCTGAGAAAATTTTCGTCCTCTTTATCTGATTTAAAAAACACAAATTTGTTAGATATTTGTATACAAATTTAGAACCAAAATAAAAGAAGAAGATTGGTACTTGAAAATCTAGAAAAAGTGAAGAACTTACAGCAAAATCTGCATCAGAAACATATATATGAAATGATTGATATTAATTAGAGGTAGCATGATTACCATTAGTAATTAACGTATCTTAATTGAGCCACTTTTAGAATCTCTATTATGGGCAAAATAAATAAATTAGTAAGTAATTGTTATTACTATTATAATTTTTTTCCTTCCTATTATAGTGTGACAATAGAGAGAGTATAGGAGAAAAAAAATGATGGGTAAATAATGAGTATTAATGTGATTACAAAGTTATTATTCGTAATAAGTAATGATATTACTCTTATTTTGAAAAGTTTTGAAAAGTTGGGAGAATATGACACATCAACTTTAAAAGTGTGAGAGTATGAGACATCAGGTGTAATAGATAATAGATTGATTAGAAAGAAAAAAATATTGGAATCATTTGTAGTAGTAAATAGTAATTATGGTCATATTTATATCCTTTACTAGTAAATAAAATTAGTGGTAATTAATTATAATAGTAACTCATATAGAAATAGTTGACTAAATGATAATTAATTAATTAAATTTATATTATTGCAGTAGTAATTGCTATCAATTAGAAACTGCTAAAGTTATTAGTGATATGATTATTTTAATTAGAAATTAGAATAAATTATTGTGAACTGTTTTCAAAAGAATTAGAAATAACTACTGGTGAGATGGCATTCTTGATTTGACAAGGCACTCTGAGAGAATAGAGTGCCACGTGGAGTAGAGGCGCCACGTTAGATGCTTCAGCTATAGTAATATAGTATAGATTAAGGGCCCACTTCTTGCTATGTTGTACACTTAATTTGATGAGCATCTATGTATAGGTCCCGATCTCTAGTTTCTTCCCAAACCCATTATTTATCTATCTATACTATTATATAAATGGAATACCCCTTCGAGGTAGTTATTTCGTTGGATGGCTTCATTTTTTATCAAATGCCAAAAATTACCCTTGCATTAAGTGAAAAATAATTTTATTTTGAGATTTCTAATTTATCCAAAAAGGGTATTATTGTCAATACGTTGAGATCTTCACTCACCCACGAATTCAGTTGTTTCAGTTTTTTAAACTACTCTATTGAAAATTAATTTTTACATTTATACCCTTTTAGTTTTATAAAACTGATTGTGTTCAAGTGTAAAAATATATTTAAATATGGGTATTTTTGTATATTTGTCTAAATGAGGTAGTTACAACTAATTTTATTTCCTAATAAATCTCCCATGTTCATAGCCGTGTAACTATAGAGAATCATAATAAAAATAGATTTTTGATTACATAATCACATAAAAAACTAAAAAATAAGGAATGAAGTAGAAGATAGTGGTAGAATTATACGAGTGTGANCTTTATAAATGTTGATGTTTTAGTAGATCTAATTGCTATATATGTATATTTTTTTATCTTTTACGTTCTTTATAAATTAAGATGTATTTTTCTTTTTTATATTTGAAAACTTAATAAATTTTTTTTTTCAAATATGCATTCATCCAAAGGCTTTTTATGTTTCTAACTACAATTTTCTTTTTGTATATACAGGATTAGGCTAGATATATAGTATTAGAATTTCAAATACTACAAGTACAAATTGGTGGAAGAAGATTACTAAATTTTCGGTTTAAAATAGATTCCCTAATTATGTTATTTCGTATAATTTTATTATATTTTAAAAGATGTATTTAACTTAAATATTAAAATCTTACCCATTATAGTAACTGTAAAATATAATATATTTAAAATATAAATTAACGGCTAATACTCGTTATGCACACGCATCGCGCGTGCCTTAGGGCTCGTACTATTATAAATGGAATAACCCTTCGAGGTAGTTATTTCGTTGGATGGCCAGACTTTTTATCAAATGCCAAACATTACCCATGCATTGAATGAAAAATAATTTTGTCTTAAGGTTTTAATTTATCCAAAGGGTATTATTTTCAATACGTAGAGATCTTCTCTCACCCACGAATTCAGTTGTTTCAGTTTTTAAACTACTCTACTATAAATTGAGTTTTACATTTATACCCTTTTAGTTTTATAAAGCTGATTGTGTTCAAGTGTAAAAATATATTTAAATATGAGTATTTTTGTATATTTGTCTTAATGAGGTAGTTACAACAAATTTTGTTTCTTAATAATTCTTCCACGTTCACAGCAGTGTAACTAGAGAGAATTCTAATAAAAATGGATTCTTGATGACAGAATCACATAAAAATCTCAAAATTAGGATGGGAGCAAAAAATAATGAATAAAGTAGAAGATGGTGGTAGAATTATACGAGTGTGAGATCCATAAAATAATTTTAAATTGTCTCTTCTTTTGGATTCCAACTCAAATTCTCAAAGAAAAACTCGATGCTAACTCTTTCTCTTTATCTAGGAATAGTATTTCTTTTATAAATCTAGATGTTTTAGTAGATCTAATTGCTATATACTTTATTTTTATTTTTTTTACGTTCTTTATAAATCAAGATGTTTTTCTTTTTTATATTTCAAAACTTAATGAAAAACATTTTCAAATATGTATTCACCCAAAAGTATTTTATGTTTCTAACTACAATTTTCTTTTTGCATATGTAGGATTATGCTGGATATAGTATTAGAATTTTAAATACTACAAGTACAGATTGGTTGAAGAAAATTACTAAGTTTTCGGTTTAAAATAGATTCCCGAATTATGTTATTTCGCCTAATTTTATTGTATTTTAAAAATATGTATTTAACTTGAATATTGAAATCTTACCCATTTAGATAATACAATTTATTTATCAATTCAGAGCACAAAATAATACATTTGAAAAAAATTTACTAGCTAATACTCATTATGCACGCACATCATGCGTACCTTAGGGCTCGTGTTAAGTACAAAAGAACAACCTATTAACCTAAAACTATATAGAAAGAATTTATGTCTAAAATGGATAAAAATTGTATTAGCATGTACCACTCAGCTCGAAACAAACCTGTTAGTTTCAATTAGGTGAAAACTGATGAGAATAGTCCCACATAGGTAGTGGCGGAGGTAGGACTTTAATTGAGTGGGGGCCAAATAGAAAAAGAGATCAATCTCTATTTTCATACCAATTTTTATTTATTAATACTAACATATTCTTACACCTCATTTACAGTGGGGTTCACATAGAGTGAATCGGTGACTTCTTATTTTTCTTTATCTTGTGAGGAAGATCTTTTTCCATTTAGATCATCATTTCATAATCCACATTGTTCTAAAACTTTTAATCCCATTTGAAATTCGATCCAAAATTTAATTTGAATCGTTCACTTTATCAATAATTTTCAACCAACTTTTGTTAACAGTTTTAGAACTATGTGTTTTTTTTAGGATGACCTACTGGGGAAGAGATCGTTCTCAGAAGAAAAAAATTCAGAGCTTGGATGATCCAAAGTTGATCCAAATTTTAATTTGAGTCATTTATTTACAGATAATTTTTAACCAACTTTTAGGCAGGTTAAAAGTTTTAAAATAATTTTTTTTACTTTAGGTAGTTCTACATGGTGAGGAGATTATCTCTACAAAACTAGGGGTGAAAGTTGAACGGGTTGAGCCCGACCAACCCGTGACCAACCCGACATTGGGTTGGATTTGGTCATGATTTGTTGGTCATGGGTTCAATCACGGTCAGAGATTCTAAAAACCCGAAAAATTTTCGGTCGGGTTTGGTCAAAGGGCTTGGTCAGCCCAACCCAACCCGAGCCCGACCCCTTCTATATATATAAGAAAATTTTTTTACTTTATATATGTTATATTTATACCTTATTAGATTTTATTAGGTGATTCTTTAGGCAACAAATTAGGAATACTTTGTCATTCAAATCTGTAAATTATAAGTTACCTTTTATTTTTCAATCCACTTTGGTAATCTTTCCCACTTTCTAAATTACTTGTTAATCTTCTAGTTTATAAATTTATTTCTTCACAAAGTAAATTAAAACCACAGCCACAATCGAAACATTGTCGCAGCACCATCGCTAATCCACCATTATTGACTGCATAGGAGCTACACTTTTAATGTTTTAATAGATTTCTTCTTTTGATTTAATAATGATGTCATGAAACATTTATTCATTGTGTTTTAGTCACTTTAGAAGAACTCAGTGTTGCATGTTGATTTGATGCAGCTTGAATTTAGAGTAAGTAATTATTATGAAATTGAATCATTACTTTAATCCTTTCTCTTAAACATGTTTATGCATAATGTGACTCTTATATGATCCTTATTTGATTTTTTCAGAGGTTGTGGAATGTGGAAGAACTGATATATGGAAGCTCAAGGCGTGGAGACTTTTAATTTTTGAAATTAAATAAATTGACTGTTTTTTTATTTGATGATTTAGTTTGAATAATTTACGAATTTGAGTAGTATGGCTAATTCAATTAGTAGTCCAGACTTCATTGCCCTTAATTAATTGTGTTGAATATTTTTATTTTCCCATGATGATCTAGTACATTAATTTTTGGAAGTTAATTGAATTGAAGAATTGTGTCTTGGCATTCTTGGTTATTTTCCACTTATTAAGTGGTTTTTTATTTTAGCCTTTGTTGTGTCATACATTTAAATGTAACAAAGAAATTCAACCCGAAATAGCCCGAAGTAACCCGATCAACCCGATTTAGCCCGCTTAGGTTGGGTTGGGTTGAGAAATTCTTCGCCCGAAGTTGGGTTGGGTTGGGTTGGGTTGAGGTTTCTGAACCTTAGGTTGGGCTTGGTCAGCACATCAACCCAACCCAACCTGACCGACTTTCACCCCTATACAACACACCAGCCCTAGAATTATCTTCATCTAGGTCTAGGGTCCACCATATACACAGTGTAAACACTAAGTTGGGGGTTAAAAAATGAGAAGTTGAGTGGAAGTAGATTTCATACGATAAAAAAAGAGGTGTAAACACAAGCTATTAAGTTAAGTGAAAATTTACAATTTTCTTGGGCTAAGTCAACTCCCCCCAACTAAAAGTTTTTTTAGAGGACAAATAAAAACATATAAATAATTTTTCAGAGAACGGCTAAAACATCCAAAATTTAGAAATTCTTGTCCAAAAATTCCATGAACTTTTCAAAATGGCCAAAACTCTCAAAATTCTCAAATCAGATATATGGACATTTTTTCCCTTATTAGATAAGGGAGATACTATTTTGACGAGCTCCTAAATTTGGTAATAAGATATTATGAAGCATTAAATTAGGGTAATAAATTAAATCTTTCTTAAAAATTTTCTTTCAATTAGATTATATCTAAATTATCCTAAATTTTCTCCCTAATTAAGTATTTTCAATCCAAAACTAATTTAGATGCTAACAAAATCGATCAAAATAATTTTTTTTTAAAAAAATAATTTGTTGAGAACTTTCAATTCATATATATTAAAATAATTTTTGCTAATCAAAATTTTTTTGCATAATTAAATTTAGATTTATCATTTGCGAAGCTAGTTATGAAATGCCAATATTAGTTTTACAAAATCAAAATTTATTTTGTCAAAACAAAATAATTTAGAAAAAATTACAAATCCATAAATTAATTTTCCACCATGGAGATAAAATAAATTTTAAACTAAAAAGGAAACTACAAAAATAAAAACAGTCAATTTAATAAAGTAGTTTGTTGAAGATAAAATCTTCAAAATATTATAAAGATAAAAAAGATTTTAAACTAAAAAATTAAAAATGGTCAATTAAGCATAAATTAAGGAAGAGAATCTTTTTAAGATATTATTTTCTAATTAAATAAGGGTAAAAAGGAAATTTAAAAAAAAAGATTTACTGGCTAATTGAGTAAACATAAATTTCATCCTTTAAAAAATAGAAAATGGTAAAAAAAAAGGGATTTTGGCTATTATGAAATGTTTGTGGAGTTTTTGGTATTTAGCAAATAAAAATAGATTTTTTTGAACAAACTTATGATAATTTTTTGTAACTTGTTTATAAATATGGGAATTTAACTAAATTTGAGTGGGGGCAGCTGCCCCCACTGGGCATATGGTGGTGGGATATGAGAGCCTAGCAAACTCAATGTATAATGATCCTGGGTCACTCCACTCATTGCCAATTGGTTTTGAGTTGGATTCCCACAAACTTAATAAAACAATGTTTAAAAGTTTTTGAGTATGATCACGAGCCACAAGCTTCCACAACATTGCGAACTGCATTTACTCTTTTACATTTGTGTGTGACCCTAGATAAAGATGATCCAAGGGCTGATGTTATTCTACATGATAAGAAGATTATCATTACAAAAAATCAGCAGCAGAATGTGAAGTGCAAAGACCTCAAATACGATTCAACTTTGCACTTTCCCAGACACAATATTAAATCTAACGATGCAAATAAACAACGCGGAACAAAAATAAATAAGAACACAAGCAAGAACTAAAGAGACTTACGTGGTTCGGCTAGGTGCCTACGTCCACGGGGCAGTTACGATCAACTTCTTCTTATTCAATATGATCAGAGTGCAATGGTGTAAACACCACAAGAGCTCTTTCTCAATCTAGAATTTTCTCACAACTCTCTGATACATTAAAACCTCTTTGGGAGCCACTATGTATAGATTTATGAGGATTCCCACGAATTAGAAAGAGCTACACTTTGATTAAGACACAAATTAAAAATTTCCGTGACTTAAAAGTACATGTGGTATCGATACCAACACCTTTTGACTCAAATAGAGCCATCCCCAGAATGTAAGAACATAATGATATATATACCCTTCTATTACGTTTAATTATTTTGTAAGGAACGAAGCCAAGCGTGCAACATACGTGTAAAGGGCTCGTTTTCTTCTGCATGCAACATAATGCCATTACTCATAAATCCCTATTAAAGCCGTTTTTTTCTTCGAAGATATCCGAAAACACCCTATAAAATCAATGGTTTGTACGAGTTACATTGTTTGGTGGCTTGGTGCATTCTATGCAGAAAATTCGCGTTTACTGTTTAGAATGTATGTGCAACACAATGCTCATATGTATCATTAGAACTATATATAAATATACAAGTCCCTTGCACGTATGTTGCATGTGTTTCTTATACTGGGCTGATTTTGATTTAAACGATGAGGATATGAGATTATCGTCATAAAAAATTAACCCTTAGATTATCTTAAGGTGACCCCATAGGTAAGTGTAAACGAAGTATAAATACGTACGTACTATAATAAATAGTTGGACCCGCATTGAGATTAATGATCCATGAGCTGATGTTGATCTAGACAATGAATTTATCATCCTCACAAAATTGGGCGAAAATATCAAATGCCCAATGTAAAGACAAAAAAACTTAAAGGACTTAATAAATTGTTGCCTCATTACAATAATAGTTTCCAAACAAAAAATACAATAATAGTAAAGAGAAAGATATGGTGCCATCAACTATCAATCATGGATTCATGATTCCTGGAACCCTGTAGACTTCAACCTATATTTGCTTTCAAACAAGTTCATAAATTTATAATTTCTCTTAGAAAGTTCGAATCTAATGCTTTTCATTAAACTATTAGAAATACTGTTGGGACCGGCCCAATAATTTGTCCATATGGACAGATTGAGCTGGCACCCAATCACAATCACTCCTTATGTGTTTGTGGACCTTACATACATATTAAATGATTGTGATTGGGTGCCAGCTCAATCTGTACATATGAACAGATTATTGAGCCGGTTCTAATAGTATTTTTGTTAAACTATAAGAGACAATGGTAGTAACAGGTTATTCTGTTCAACCCCCATGTGTATATTTGCATAGCGCAGCTGGCTTTAAACAAGACCCCCACATGACCGGGATCTAAAATTTCACTGGCAAGACGACTTTGAACCTTATTCTCTCATTTTGATTTTTTTGATAGGATCGCTCATGTTGATTGATGCCCATTGAAGATCAAAAGCATATTCTACATATAGAAACAAAAAAGCAAGTTTAATTTACGTGCAAATTTGATTAATTAATTGATTAAACACCTGATTTTCGAGCCGTAAACATGGTTTTAAATTTACATCATTTATGGACATTATCTTCCACCTATTTTGTACTTTTTTGTGGGTTCTGTTTTGGCACGATTCTCCGCCGTAGAATTAGCTGATTAATGAATTGATGAATTTTAGGCCTTTCACTCTCATTTGGCTGCGAACTGAATTACAGCCTGGTGGAGGGGATCACCCAAGTGTCTTTCTTAGTTGTAGTCAAATGTCGCTATAACAGAGCCTTTATGTGTCAATTGTAATAAGTTTTATTTTAAAAAATAAAACGAAATAAATAAATTGTACCGATCAGTTGAACGAAGTGAATAAATATTAAATGAAGGAAAACGTGTAGGTCGGGAGCGTTTGGGAATGTGACACATGGGAGCGTCTAGAACGATCCACGACGATCAATTTGATGAGGAGAATCAACAGCAAGGATCAAAAGAGGACCCATGAAGTTTGCCAGCTTTCAAGTAAAATTCATTGGTCATGAAATGGTCCTTGGCGTATATGTATTAATAGAATAGGCAGGGATGGTAGGGAACAAATTTATTTTGGCCCTACCAATTAATCTATCTACTCTTTACAGTCCACACCACACACACATATACAAGTAGTAGAGGTAGAGGTTGATTGATGCATGCACATGGAAAATGTATTGTCATCCCCATCATATAAACATATACAAGTTCAAATTTTTCTATTACAGTTAGATAAGCCAATGCACAAAACAAAGCTTGGGACCATAAAAAAATGATGTCAACAACAAAGCATTCAAAACACAACAAAAACTGATATTATCAACCTTTTTTTTCTATGCAAGAATCATTAAAGGCCTTACCTCTTTCTCTCTCTAGATCTCTCTTTCTCTCTCATAATTTTGTGTTCTCATCAACTCTATATCTCACACTCCTCTCTTAGTTACTACTAACCCTAAATTAAGACAACCACCCCCAGGGCTTGTATCTATGGAAGCTGGACCACTCCTAGACTCTGACCCTCAATCCTCCTTATTCATCCCCTCCTCATCTTCTAGCTCCTCCTCCTCCACCACCACTACCACCAGTTCTTCCTCTTCCTCATCCACTTCTTGCTCGGCAACTTTTTTGAGTTCAAGCGGCGCCACCGATTTACTCAAGATTTCGACAACCGTGGCGACGCCGAAGAAAGGTTCTAAAAGAATGCTAAATGTAGTGAAAGACTGTTCTAATCACGAGGATGACACTAGGGAACGTCAAAAAAGTGGCGGTGACCACAAACATCCGACTTATCGTGGAGTACGAATGCGTACTTGGGGAAAATGGGTGTCAGAAATCCGTGAGCCTAGAAAGAAGTCGAGAATTTGGCTAGGGACCTTTTCAACGCCTGAAATGGCGGCTCGAGCCCATGATGTCGCTGCTCTAACCATCAAAGGTCACTCAGCTTACCTCAATTTCCCTGATTTAGCCATGGAATTACCTCGTCCGGCGAGCAAATCACCCAAAGATATCCAAGAGGCCGCAGCGAAAGCAGCCGCAACCACATTTGGTCATGATGATTTGATTACAAGGCGCGAAAATGAAGTCCAATCCAAGCCAAGTCAAGCCAATAAATTACCAGCTGCAATGCCTACAAGATCAGATGATAGTACTCAAAATTCTTCTTCAATTACAAATCCGACTGCAGAGATTGACAACGACGATACACTATTCGACTTGCCCGATCTCTTCCTCGGTCTCACCGATGATCCATTAACTGATGGGTTTCCTTACTCTGCTTCATCGTCGTCTTCGGTACAAGCAGGCCGAGTTGATACCGGATTCCGACTCGAGGAACCATTTTTATGGGACTACTTGTAGACATTAATAATCAGCTGTAGCTCAATTTGTACATTGTTAACCTTCAAAATTAAGTTCCACATTTGGTTACAAAAGCTACTCTGTTATTGAAAATTCAATGAAACCCAAATCAGGAAAGTCAGATTTCAGTCTTGAGAGTTTGATTTGATTTCTTTCTACTTGAATTCAGTGCTTTTTTTTTTTTTTCAGGGATTGTAAGGGGATTGGTTCCCAATTTTGCTAACATGCGCTAAAAGGTTGCAGATTCTTAAACTCCACCCTGTTTTCAATATATGGCTATAAAGATACATCATGTGAATGAAGGTTATAATCAAATCATCATTTTTTCAACTACTTAGCCAAATTTAGCTAACCCATTCGGTAAAATCAATTATAAAACTTATTAGATGTGATCATTGTGGAATAAGAACCCCCTTTTTCTTTTTTTGTGTATTAAATTGCAAAGTAATTAAGCTACCAAATAAAGAAGGTTTTGTGCGTAATACTTTTTCTTACATCACCTTTAATTCCCCTAATTATACATAAAATATAGTGTAATATCCTTTTGTCTATATATGATATGAGCATCCTTATTCGGAATGAGGGATAATATTTTCCTCCAATTAACTTGGGAATATATCAAAAAAAAAAAAAAGCACACTTACAACACCACACAGCTTATATAGTTATTACATTTGAAAAACTTGGTGGAAAAATCTGGTCTATATACCATACCCTATTTTTTTTTATTTTTTTTACATCCCACTTGTATTACATATAAAAAACTCGCCAACTAAATTATATATATATATATAGAGAGAGTCAAGATCCACATACATCTAAAAGTTTACAACGACCTATGGGGCCACATGAAGAAGACTCAAGGGCTGTTTTTTTTTTGTGAGTACGTCATAATCACCATGTAGATCATCTTCACAAAAAATTATATCATTCAAATGATTCTAACCCATTCATCTTACCATTAAAAATTATTAAAATTTAACGGTAAATAGACTACTCAACTACACTTAAAGTTCTAACCAATGTTTGAAAGGGTTAGAGGTTTTAGAATGATATGATTTTTTGTAAGGATGATGTACATGATGTAGAGAACATCCTCCCAAAAAATTAACCCTTAAATCATTTTCATGTGGGCCTCACAAACCGGTTTATATTTTTTAATGTAAACTTTTCGACGTATAAAAATCTCGACTAATATATATAATTGGTGGAAATATCTTACCCTTTTTCTGTTTTCTATTTCTGAAGGCCACGCAAAGAAATACATGGCCTTCACATTGGCCCGATGTGAGGCTCATTATGTATAGAGATAGAAATTGTTTTATATATAACGCTAATTTAATTAGTGGACATCCCACTGAAGTCCGATTTGCATGGATGTATGTGGCATAGATTGATTCTATCACGTACGACCCAAATCTTGTTGCAGCATAATTGCATTTATTGAATTATGGGACTTGGAACATGGTAATTCGACTCTTGACTCTCGTTACATTTAAAATTTTTGATGGTAAAATTGTTTGGAGTTGAACTCATGACCCTAGTTCAAAACTAGCTTAAACTTACATTTTAATATCTAACCATGAACCTTGTTAGCAATTCGGCATACGGTTAAAATTCGAAACGGCACAAGTACGAGTTCGGTTAATAAGAATTGTAATACGGTCTAACATTCGGTCAATCATTCGTCGTACGAAAAATATTCGATTTAGAGTTAATTCGTGTTTAGTACTTTTCACATGTAGAAATTCAGCAGTAAAAATTCGGCAATATGTCAAGTCTTCTTGATGCTTCATAGAAATCCGAGTATGTCGATGAAGAGAGAAATTAAGAGAATTAGGGTCCTTATAGACAAAGAGAGAAAACAAAGAAGGGTCCTTAAGCAATTAGCAAGGGTTTCTTTTTTATTTTTATTTTTTTGTATTGAAAGTTCGATAGTCATTAAATAGAGTAGGAGTATTTTTCACCTGTTTCATTCGATAATTCGGTTAAAACGTATTTTAAACGTTATTTTAGCTAAAAAATTTGTGTATTGTTTATTAGGTTTCGTTTGGACGGAAGTATTAAACGTTATTCGAAAATACGAAAAAATATGAGTATTAAACGCGAATAATTCGGGTGATTGCTAATAAGGACCATGAACCACTACTCTATCTTACCTATAAAAAGAAAAAAAGATGATAAATGATGATTTGAAGACATAAAATGCTAGAGTTATAGCAAATTCCTACATAATTTGCTACAAAAGGTTAATCCGATGGTTAATATGTTTTATATACTCTCGTGATTCGCATCCCATCCTAAAGTGTTATGAATCTCACCGTAAATTGTGTCTTTTGTACCAAATTCTGTGACTTTTTCTGTAACCTTAGTACCGCCGAAAATTTTATTGTGACCCAAGATGAATATTTGGATGTCCACACATACCCGAGCTTGTGAAATCGGGACCCTTCCATTAAAAAAATGAAGTTCAAATCTCTTTCACTTTTATAGTGAGCATTAAGAACAGTAGAAGCCACCTAAGTTTTGAGTGGTAGCTGATCTCACAATCACTTTCACCTCCTTGTCTACTTTCCAATCATTCTCACCATATAATATACCTCATATAGCCGTTGACGAACACTTGATTTTTGTTACCCTACAAATCCTCTGATTTTCAATTATGAATTACCGTTGTTATTTGCTTGTCACCTCCTCGTGTGCATACTTTTACGTGCGGTATAGGCAATCTTCCCACAAATTTACTTTGCATGTTCCTACGTGTATGTGTGAGCCGAGAAACTATACGTGAGTAATTTAATTAATCCCTTCGCAAATTTACTCCACACAAATCTCTTAAATTTTTTTTATTAACACTGCGCTTATACTTTTTTATACTAGCTATTAGGGGTGGAATTTGGGTTGGGTCAACCTGACCTACCTGAACCCGATTTGGTATTTGGACAAGCATGGGCAAAGGTTGTTGGGTATTTGGGCAAGTATCGACATTACTTTGCCAACCCGTAGTCAAATTTGGGCAAGCATTGGCATAGATAATTGCCAACCCGCCCAACCCGAGAAACTTTTATATACATATATTGAGATCTTAATTGATTTCTAACATAGAAATATGTGGTCAGAAACAGAAAACTCTCATTTTACCAAGTATTTTGAAAGACATAAATGGATAAATATATTAAGTTTCTAATATAGGGTGGCAGTATTAAGACCCAAAACAAAAATTTTATTTTTTTATTATTATATGTAAAGGAAAAAAATAATATTACTTAATAAGTAAAATTCAAAATAGTATAAAAATAATTGTGGATTTAGACTTCGTTGTTACTTTTTTTATTTTGAAGTTATGGAAAATATTTTGTTTAAGTTTTTTATTTATTATCTGAGCAGATTGTTAGTTTGTTTATCTTTTGAAACGATTGAGGATATTTTATTTATTTAAATTTATTATTTATTAATTTTTTTGTATTAATACTTTTATTAAATCACCTAAATTTATTGAAATATGGGCAACCCGAGGAACCCAAAAAACCCGAAGAACCCGAAAAATCACTCGGGCCATGCGTGGGTAAACCTCTTATGGGTTTTGTGGGTTCTATGGGCATTCTGGGCAAAAGAAGTATAGTGTGGGCATGGCATGTCCAAAGCCTCTAACTCGCCCAACCCGCCCGAATCCCACCCCTACTAGCTATTCTAGGAGACTCACATGAGATGGAGATCATCGACAAAAAAATAAAATAAAATTAGACCCTTGGTTATCTTTAAAGTAGCCCCATTAGAGAGTGTATGCAGAGCGTATAATAAGATAGGCAGAAAATATAAAGAACTGGTGGGGTGGAAGAAAAAGAGCGAAAAATAAAAAATAAACAGACAGACGAACACAACTATTACGTCTAAATTAAGCTGTGTGGTAGCTGTGTCTAAGCCCCTGGAGAAAAATCATGAGATCTACATGATAAGATCATCCTCACAAAAAAATCATCATTTGAATCATATTTAAGTGGGCCCTAGAACATGTGTAAGTAGAGTGTAAAACTGAGATGAATTTAAAAATTAAATGGGACATAATTGGTATTTTTAAAAGTGTGACTTGAAACATGGAAGACAAAGAGGCGGCTTATGTGAAGCCTCTTGTATAATATAGATTTGAAATTACGGTTCAGTAATTTGATTATTTTTTTATAGAAAATGAGTAACATACTCTTGCATGGGTAAAAAGTTACAGGGAGGACATGCTATTTTTTAGTAGTTTTGTTTGCGAAAGTTGCTTTTGAGATCGGCCCTATAATCTGTCTAGATAGACTAGCTATTACATCCACAACCCGATGTGAATTTGTGGGGTCCGCCGAAACTGGGCCCCACCGTTGAAAATCCACAAAAGCTGTGGATGTAAAACTATCTCCAATGCAAATGTTTTAAAATATTTTGTGCTTTCTATGTGGCATATTTCCCTAACCAATGTCTTACTAATGTAGCAGAAATAACTTCACAATAAACATTTAAAAAATAATGCATCTCCAATGCAAATGACTTCTTAAGTGCTTTTTCTAACTTATGTGGCATTTACTTTTTTGAATGGGATAAAACTACTTTTTGAATGAAACAATTATTTTGTTCACATCTACTGACTAGGATAGAAAGACATTGTGAAGTTGAACGTCTAGAACTAGACATTGGCCTTCACAATGTCTATTGTAACCATTGCCATGTCACCATCCAAGACTTTCTTCACATTAGTAATGGAGAAGGGATTTTTAGATTAAAGTCTATTATTCCTATGTGACAACTACTTTTTACCACATTCATATTAATATTGGAGACGCTCTAAGGCTGGTATCCTTAGACAGATTATATCCTAATAGGGTCGATCCCAATAACAATTTTGTTTGTGTGCACCCTTAAAAATCTACTATTTACTTCTATTTTCTACTCTATATATGCAATTTGTAATTTTCAATTGGTTTTTTTTAGATTTTGGAATGGGATATACACAGCCGGAGATTACGCAAATTTAGAATTTTATTAAAAATAAAAATTTGGGTGGTGCGGCTGGGGACCACCCAACCCATTGGACATGCTGGGGAGATGGTACCCTATCTAATGGGTTGGGCGGTCCCCAGCTACACCACCCAATACTTTTATATTCCCCTCCATCCAAACCCCTCAGCTCCACCTCAAACCAACTTTTTTAAAACGAACATCTTCACCATTTTTTTCACTCTTCCACACCATCTTTTCCCATCAACTCTTCATTCAACCCATTTCCTCCATCTCACCTAACATGAAGCCACCATATGTCAAAAATGCCATAAATAATCTCAAATAACTTCACAGTTTATTGATTTGTGTAGAAAAGAAGCCAAAATAATCCACTTTTGGTTGGATTTTTAGGACATTTGTTGAAGATATTGGAAGAAAAAAATTTGAAGCAAGATCATAGCCATTATCAAAGGTATGCCCAGATCTATATCTTTAGCATATTTACTTGTTGTTTGTGTTACAACTTTTAAATGTATCATCTTTATTGTTTTTACAACTCTCTATTTACACCACCTACAATGTGTTCGTAGAAATGTCTCAAAGAAGTAGATTCATAGGGAAACAAAAGATAGACAAGAGATAGGCCCCAGTTGTGGTGGCAATTTTCCTTATAGACCTCAGCTAAGCAGACGTTCTCCTCAACAACAAGTCCTCTTCGATCCGAGCTCCAACGGATGGGGGATGTACCTATAAAGACACTTCGATGTCTAAGTCAGTTTTGGATTCAAGAAGATGATAATAAATGTAATTAAGAAAATAATAGAAATGATTAGAGATAAATCAAATATCGTAATATTCGTTAGAATACAAGATAAACTGGCAATATATATAATAAGAATAGCAGTTTAGAATGTCCCTTATTTGGACTAAGCTATTGTAGTTATTTCACTGAGTAATAATGGATCTACCCTATTTAATTCAACAGTCGTGATCATAGTGGCCGAGAAAGTCGTTATCTTCCTTAAGATGAGTAGATTGCTAGCTCGTCAGTTATCGTGTCAGTCGATTGATCACCCTTAGATCTCAGTATTGGTTCATATGAGTATTGTCTTGTCTCAATAGTTTATTGGTCGATCGTAAAGTGTCTGTTCAATGGTCGTAGGGGGTTTATATCGATCAGTGAGATAATCATGTAATGTAAATTGGGCGACAGTGTTAGGATTTCCTTAACGGTCAGCTTGATTGATTACGTGGTAACTTTAGTAAGATAACCGAATCGATTGGCAGGTTTTCTTACCCTAAGTACTCGGCTAACGTTTAACTACAAGAAAAACCCCTATTACAACGTTTCATTTACAACATTTTTCGCAAATGTTGTTAGAACTTAGGTCTTTTACAACTTTTGTAATAGAAACGTGTAAAATGCTGGTAGTTTCAACGTTTTTTTTTAAATGTCAGAAATTTTCTTTCTTTTACAACATTTAGTGACAAATGTTGTAAACTCCTCTATTTAACAACATTTTTTTGTTGTTGTAATTTTTATTTTTTTAACAACGTTTATTCAATGAAGTTAATACTTATCTTTAACGATGCTTCCTAAGCATTGTAAAGTTCTATATTTAACAACGTATTGTTATTGTTATAAATTAACTCTAGTTAACAACATTTATTTAATGTAATGAAAATACTTATCTTTTACGATGTTTCTTAAACATTGTAAAATAGTCATGTTTCACAATGTTTCATAAACATTGTAACATAGTGATGTTTTGTATCACGTTGTAAATTATTATTTTTTAATTACATTTTCACAACGTTGTAAAATGACTTACCATACGGTATAAACATAGCAAGTGGCCATAGTACAAGTGAACAACACAATGGGGCGAGGGATAAAAACATTACATAAACGTTGTAAAATTGGATTATCAAAATATTACATAAACGTTGTAAAATTATATTATACAACTATTGTTAATTGTTGTTTACAATGTTTTAAAATCAATGTTAATTTGGTATTGACAACATATAAAAAACATTGTTAAAACTATTATTACAATGTTTTATAACTATTGTTAAATGTACAAATAACAATATAGTATTAATGTTGTTAAAATAACAAAACGAACTGCAAGAACACATTCACAACGTGTAGTACAACGTTGGAGAGACGTTGTGAAAATAGGTCCTACTTTTTAGAACACCAGGGTACTACAACGTATGATAAAACGTAGTCAAAGTGCTTTAACAACGTTTTTCCATCGTTGTAAGAGGGTTTTTTTTTCTTGTAGTATTTGTTGGTCCTCAGCGAGGTGGTGGAAAGACCTCTCTCTTACTCGGGACCTGCTAGTCCCGAGTCTTATACCCTGAATCTAAGTTTGAAGTCGGCTTCCTATTGTAGCAACCTAGTTAGGTTGCTTGGACTTATTATGTCTTCAATCTTGGGACCCCGAATTTGGGGTACATATTTACCCCCATTTCGATCATTCGACTTATCTTTCAGCTCGGATGGTCGAAAAAGCTTTATACAACATTTATTACTTTTAACATCATGCTCTTGAATAAAATGTTTTGATGTTTCAGAAAAAGTGGCGCCTCCATAACTATAGTTAAATTTGTATGTTTCTCACTCTCACTGATGCACAATCCTCATTTTCCATTACTATGGTTCGAACTCTCTTTCTTTCAAAGATTATGCAGACTTCAATTAATGCTGATTTCCTCAAATGTGATTGTCCGACAGGGTTCTCTGTTAGTTTGTCGATATTTAGTAAGACTCTGAATAAGAGTCCTACAAGGTTTTGGAAACTTCTTTTCTCTTGTTTTAGGGGAACTGCTATTTTTAGGTGGGTTTCCTTTTTCATATATAGTTAGGATTCCCTTTTCCTTCTAGGATTGAGATACCTATTGGAGGTTATAAATATAGGAGTAGGGCCTTAGCCTAAAGTATTCAGAAAACAACATTGAGAGTGTGAGATCTCTTGAAAGGGTTGTGAGTCTGAAGATAGAGAGAGAGGTGAGAGCAATATTTGTGAGAGCTTTCAACAAGGAGGGTTTGAGAGAATCCTTGTAAGGGTTGAGAGGCTTGGAACTTGGGTTGCTTGTGAGGTAAGTCCTTGTAACTGTTCTTCATTATTTTTCATTATAGTGGAAAGAGTTCATCGTCGTCCGTGGATGTAGGCAATCTTGCCGAACCACGTAAATCTTGTGCGTTGTGGTGCTTGCTTTGTTTTCTGTTTTACGTTCTCGATTTGCTTGTTTGATTGTTTATCTCTAGATTGTGGTTGATTTGATCCCTAAATCCTAACATTCTCAACTATAGAAGCATTGACAGTCTGATGAGATTAGTGTCACTATAGGACAACTTTGTGACAAACTCCGATAATCATTAGACATTTTCTATTAGAGTACGATCGTGCTCCTGGTCAATTTGGTGACTCCTTTTGGTGGACATGCTTTGCCATTACTGAAAAGATTGATAGTTGGGTTGTTATTTCCATCCAGGACTTCCATAATACATACCTCTTGAAGAATGATAAACCTTATACCATCAACGACCCTTGGTATTTCCAGCTTTCATATCATTCTCTTCGTCTGCCTTTGGTCACTACCTACTCCTTCTAGTGATTCTGATTGGAGAAAGGTCCTCTTATTGTTTCAGGGTCTTAGGAGTCCAGTGTTAATGTCGATGGTACTTCAGCATATGCTCTTAGGGTTCAATCTGACTTTAATAATTAAGGTACTCTTGCTAAACTTGCTTCTTTCCCTTACCATGTCTTGTAGTATTGACGTAGTCTTCTTTCAGGGCTTCACAACTGCTTACCATGGAAAAACCATTTGCACTCCTCTGGGTATGCTCCCAACACGTTTGATCATTCTGCTACAATTTCTAATCCTAACTTTGAGTTTCTAGGAGCATAACCCCCAGCACTGGATGTTTGACCCTCCTCCTCATCTGCACCTTCTGCCTTTTCCCCAGCTTTTACGCTGGGGAACGACACATCAGCTTCGAATTCTAGACCCATTACCTGGTCCCTCCTCTTTGGTATATGTTTCCCTGTAGATTTTTGTTCTTATTCCTTATACGAGTGGCCTTGGTTGTTTCATTCAGCCATCATGGGTTTTTATCAAGTAATTCCTTTCTCAGTCTTCCTATGTTTGTTTACTCAGATCCTATCCCGTTCTTTACCTACTTACTTCTATTATTCTTTTTTTTAGGCACATTTGAGCAATAAAGAGATAATTGATTGGTCTGAGCGTTCTTCTTCCTACTACTCTAAATTGTCATCTAAATTGAAATCCTTGCATACTTAACTTGTTGTTCTTGACGTCAAGAAGGCGCGAGATCGAGATAAACTTGGTTCTATCCAGAATGCTAAGAACATAACCTTTGCCAAGTCTCTGTCTATCCAGCAAGAAATGTAGATGATGGCTTCTTTTTGCCTCAACTTGGAGTAGAGCACTATCGGTTGGAGGTGGATAACCATGTTCAATCTGAGGATGAGATAATGTTATAGGATTGTGTCGTCGAGTGGAGTCAAACTAGATAAATTAGCATTCCCCTCTACTTGACTGACTTCATGTTAGTTGGATGGTGGAATTCTCTAGGTTTTGTTAGGAAATTGACAAAAGAGGAGATTGTAAAGTCCATAGGTCCTTAAGTTAGTCATCAGTTTGCATGCCAAATATTAAACTATAATGTTCATGTATCAACATTAGGCGAAAATTAAACATGAACTAAAAAAGATCTTGATAACCACATTAATTTAATCAATGAGACATGCCTTACATCGTGAATCCAAAATTATCTTAAAGTATCGTGAATAGTGGGGTAATCGTTTTACGTCTCTGCTCATAACGCACCAAGAACTTGAGAGGTGAGTGCAAACTGATGGATGGTTTTATGTACTAAAATTGAGTGAGCGTAAGAACCCTAATCACCTATAATACTTACAACTTACGGGTCTAAGGGATTGGGTTTAGATAAAGCCCATGATTGCAATACAATGGATCATCATAATGGGTTATGTGGACCACAAATTCTTACATTTTCCCACTTGGTCAATATGACGTAAAACAAAACAAGTTTTATTTCAAGAACTCATTTTAGAAATCATTTTGCAAAATGACTCAATAATGGGCTTATGACTAAAATGACATACACGCGCGCGATTTGAAAACATCCCAATCCTCAACTATCTTATTAACCATCATAATATCATAATTAAGCAAGCCACTAGCATGAGTCATGATAGTCATATATCTTTATTGCAACATATTTCCTTCTATGCACCACAAAACTAGAACTCACCTAACAAGATTAATAACTAGGGAATATACATTTATAAAAGGCCAACAACATTAATACCTTTTAAATCGGGTCAACTATTAAGTCTTGTCAAGACTGTTCTTGTTATCAAACATCCCATCTCAAATGTGTACACATAGGATAAAATAGGAAATCAGAAACATACTTATATTGATATCTCAAGGATGTCTTATAGAAAAACATCATTATATCCATGTAACCATATGGCCATCGTCATGGGATACATCTCACAATATCTTCATATTCCTTAAAAGTCTTTAATGATGATCCCTTGGTTAATTGATTTGTAATTATAAGCTACAACTTATACATTTTAAAGACACATATGTTTCTGAACTTCTTTCTTAAGAAAAGTATTTAACCCATTAGAATACTTTACTCCTTGAAAGAGATGGCTATTGCGATACATTAAATTCTCAGCTACTTGATAACAACGTTGACAAATCTACGTCCTGAGATAAGTTTCACAACCATAACTATAAGTTGTGGCCTCAAGTTTTCCACAAAATTAATTTTCATCTATTATTGAAATTACAATAATGGATTGAGATAACTTTCATTATAATCCCTTCTTATTCATAGGAGTACATAACCAAAGGTACTTCCTACTATCATGGTAAACATTAAGCTTCCAAAGCCTCATTATATAGAAATTTGTTCTATCTGTTTACATTCCCTATCATTATTTCATAATAGGGGTGTTACTAGCTGAACTTACTGAATTCCTCTAAATCTATTCAGATATTTCTCTTCTGAGATAACCCTAACGATTATTGTATTTAGTTTCAAAATATTTCTATTTCAAACACCTGGGTTATCTCAATAATATCGTTAGTAGTGAGAAATTCTTTGGCTCTGTGTAATGAACCAAAATTACTTCTAGCAAGTTAACTACTATCAATACATATAATAAAAAATATAAACTTACTCCCACTATTCTTCAGATAAAAACACCGATCCATAAGGTATTTCTTAAAACTGAAGAAATATAATGATGGTATTATTGAACTTGAAGTACCATCTCTAGGAAGCATGTCTAAATCTACATATCGATCATTTAAACTTGCAAATTATGTGTTTCTTTTCCTAAATGAGAAGCCCTTAGTGTAACTCATATGCCTCTCTCTCTTTTAACAATCACATTACTCACTATTTATGTCAATTTCAAATTCATGTAGCTAAAAGGCATAGTCATTCAGAATAACAAATTTGTTCTTTGTTAAAACAACATATTGATTATTCTCTATGGTAATTTTACTTTCTATTAATTGGTGATAATCTTATTATGGAGTGATTATTCATTCAGTTGTTCATAATGTTATTAAACTAGTGAACAACCATAAGACAAACAACTTCTCTAGAGGAAGGATATTTGTATCCTAACTCCTTTAATTACCACTTTTCATAGTTATCACTCCCACTGATTTCACCACCCAATAATAATTTGACATTATCGATCTCAATAGTGTCGTACTATGATTAGAATGATAAAACTTTGTACCCTTTTAGATTATACTGAGTAGTCAATGATCTGACCACTATTCATTCTAAAATCCAATTACATTTCATGTGCACCATATCTTCTAGCCTTCGCTAAACAACTCTAGACATGAAGATATCTTGAACTCGAATTCCTTTTAGTTCATAACTCTAACAAGTTTGATCTTCCATTACAAGAATTCGATTCAATGATTCATAGAAGTTTTTAGGGCTTCATTGCACCATTATATGGGTAACCTAAAAGTATTTAACATACTACTAACCATAACTTTAATAACGATTACGACGTTATGTCGTTTATCATATCACCTTCATTAGATCAGTTAATTCTTATTTTTATATATAATTTTCTTACAAACCCAACAATATTCATCTCAGGCATGTCCATTGTTTGAGTATAACTTTCAGAATTAGATTTGCTCTTAATATGAGAAACATCTATAAAGGTGATAAATTATTTTTCTACCGAAATACAAAGTGGTTAAAGCGTATTGATATCCAAGTGGATATTCTTAAGAAGCGATGCACTTCATATGGCACCTATACTTGTGTGCTTATTTGTTCTTCATTAATACAAAAGTTCACACCTTGAGATCAATAGGATCTAAATAAAAAAAGATTTCATCTTTCATTGATCTTTATAAATCTACTTTAGAAATATACTATAAATGTTTTTACCTTTAGAAGTAGAAGCTTTCATTCGTTGACTACATTATTTTTAACACTATAATGCAGAATTTAAATTACATAATAAAATTCTATATAAATTGAAAAGAAGTAGTCCTAAAGTTGATCATCCAAATTGCGTAGGGAGCTTTAATGAGGTTTGTTTCGATACATACAAAAGGTTAGTGATAATTGCTATTAATATGCAATTATTATTGCTATTATTTATGCATTATTGCATTTTCCCACTGATATCTTTATTTTTAGACGTAAATTGCATAGTTCTCTCTTCACCATGGTGTAGTACACATTTTACTGATAAAAATAGTATATTCATATGTTTTTATATGTGACCGAATGTTCTACTAGTAAATTATTTTTTATTTTGTATGTTCAGATGGAAATCCTTCTCAAGAGGAGATCGAGCTGGACATGAAATTAGTCTCAAGATTTGTGCGGTTATTAAAGGTGGAATGGCCACAGTATGCACCTCAGGAAATTAAGTTGAATGGGACCCAGCCAAAAGAAAAGAAAAGAAAAGAAATAATTAGCTAGCAATTGATGACATCAGCATGATGTCATCGCATGCATATTCTAAAAATTGGTATGACTTGGTACGTATCAATTTCATGGGCCCACAATTCAAACCCTAAATTCTATCTATTCCATATTCAATTATCAGATGTTTTTAGTCGTGGACCCCAGCCTAAGTATCTCCTAAACCCTTATTCTCTAAATCCTTCCCACGTAACAAAACCCCACAAACCTAATTCACGTACACAAATCAGTTGAAATTTGTTGCCAATTTGAAATCAACATTGTGAAGAGGGTCCCACAACCATTACTTTTTCTCCAAGACTTTCTATAAGTCCAAGCTTTCCATTACGTATTGGAGGGGGAATTAACTTGGGGAGGTTGGCTGGTTGGTTTTAAAAAGGATTGGCAGCATCAGCGTGAGAGGAGAGGCACACGGCAGTAGAAAAAAAGGGCATAAAGGAGCACCAGCAGCGTACAAGAGAGAGGAGGAAGAAGAAGCTGACAACAATATTGGAGTTTTGCACAATTTCTGAGGTAGGCTACATCTTTGGTACAACAGATACTTTTTTTCTCTTCTTATTATTTTAATGGAACTACTTGAACCCATGGGGTTCTAACTTTATTGTTAAGGTGAAGGGATGAAATTGTAGGATTTAATTTTAATTATGTTCTTGAGCAAAATATTTGGATCTTAGTTCAATTGAAGTTTGGTTTTATTATTAATTGATTTGTCTTCTAATTCTTTCTTTCATGTTTTATGTTATGCATACTACATAGTTAGATTGTTAGATGATTGTTTCAATGGCTTGTTTTAATTGATTTAAGTATTATTCTTTGACTAAATATGTCATGCATATTTAGTACTTAGGAAATCGATTGTGTTCCAAAAACAAACTTGTCTTTTTGAGATCTTAATTTTTAGGGCTCTTATCGTAAAATCATCGGGAAAGTAGTAGACAAAGGTACTATCGTACTACCCGTAAAAATCAGATATTTTGTGATAGAATATAATTACAATAAAATTTACAAGGGATTCCTGGATCCTTAACACTTTAATTAATTGGTTAATCTTCATACTTTAGGTTTGCTTTTATTATTTTTAAAATTTCTTTTTCTTAAAAAAGAATTAGTTCTTTCTTGATTAGTTAATCCGTAATATTAATTAGTGCGTTTTTGTTCCACTTCTCGTGGGATCGACTTGTATTTGTCGATAACTACACCATAGATACTGTGCACTTGCAGTTATAATTAAATAGTGTTTTTCAAGCCTATCAGTTAGACATTTATCATTTCCTATTTTGAAACACACCTTACGTTCATGACAATCTTTCTAAAATTGTTCCATCTATTACAAAAGAAACATTTTTTATTGTTTGACTCCGTCTATGAGCCTAGGTAAAATAATTAGACTCATTTACTTTAGATTTGTCTTTTCAGATTTCTCCATTTCTTTTAAGCTTCTTGAATTAGGATGAAATAAATGAAGTCCTAGTTGCTTAAACCTTGCCTCTTCTTAAATAACTATAATTATCATGAGTATGAAATCAATCATAATGAAGAGCCATGAATTCTCAATAATAAAAGACTTATATAGATTTCACATAAATACTTCAATTTTGCAACTAGATTCATAAGAATGGCGATATATTCGTTATGGAGTGGTTACATGTATATGAATGAATATATGTTATCTCCACATTTCATGGTTCACTACTCCCACTAAATTCGCCATTACTAAGAAATAATCACAATTAATATTAAGAAGTCAAATATTGTACCTATTGTTTGCAACTTATACTCACACAAACATAATGCTAAATCTATTTGACCTTTTTTTGAAACTTAAAGAAAAGATCTTAAATTCAAACTACTAATATCTGTTAGAGTAATTAGTTTACTAAACTTATTCAACAGTGTATAACATTATTCCATCAATTCAAACTACTAATATCTGTTAGAGTAATTAGTTTACTAAACTTATTCAACAGTGTATAACATTATTCCATCAAAATTAGTGACAGACAAAGCACGCGATAATATAGTGAGTTTTGATATTGCCTAACTATTATTCAGAATGATATACATCCTGAGGAATGATTAACAACAAGTATCGTCATTTTATTTTAGGACTTTCATTTTATTTTATTTTTTTAGAACAACTGTATTTAGGGTTTGCTTAAGGACTTTGTAATAATTTTTAATTAAGTTTTGACTCTGAAAATCAGAGCACAAGTTGTAAACGGGGAAGGAGGACAAGTACGATCTTGTCTCGTCCCCTCGGGTTAGTACACTAACACAGGAGTTAGTGGCCCGAGTCGACTCAACTGGTTCGTCCCCCGTCCTGAACGGGAGGTAAAATTCGATCAACCTGTGAATCCCCTGCCAACAGGTTTTCTGGATGCCTTTCTTTGCATAATTGCTTGCGAATTGAAAATATTTTATTGCTTTTCTTAGTAAAGGGCACACCCAACCCAAACAAGATAAGAATCTGGATTTCATCACTGGATTTCTTGTGCCCGACCAGGAAAATCTAACTTAACGCGATCCTAAGCCTAAAATTTTGACTAGCAATAAGACCCAGGGTTTCGAGCTCTTAGGACAATCTTTTTACGGGAACAACAACTTCTTTGTTTACTTGACAAACTCTCAGGGAAAGCTAGCGATTAAGGAAAGTTCTGACAAAAAGGCCACCCTAAGAAAGGGGAACGTTGCCTAAGTAAGACAGTGTCAAAAGCTTTCTAAGCTTACTGCTCGAACTGGGAACTTACCTAATCGGGTTGCTTTGACAGTGTTTGTTAGGTTAGCAACTGAAGATTGCCTTTGAAGAGAATAGGAGCTAGTCTAGAAAAGAAAGAGAAGATTCCAAGAAACATTTTTCAAGGATCTTGCTCTCAAATTTAGGTGAGCCATCCTGCATTGCTTGCTAGAAAGCTAGGATTGCTTGGTTTGTCAGCAGTGATTGTGTTTTTTTGTAACGACCCAAATAATTTTGTTGACTTTGGTGAGTCAAGTTGAGTCGAGTCCAACGTTACAATCGTGGAACCTATTAGGTGTTAAAATAATTAAGTCTAGGATTAAATAATGAGTTTTTGTTCGGAGCATAATTTGAAGAATCGAACCGTACGAATGGGTAGATCTCGAAAAGTTATTCAATTTCGACTACTCACGCGCGAAAATTGGACACTAATTGATCCCAAATCGAGGCCCAGAACACGATTTGCATTGGTACCGAAGGTACCCGCGATTTTGACTTTGATTTTGACCAATTAAACTTTATCAAATTGTGTATATATACTATATATATGTATTGGGTGATGTATTAAAGAGTAATTTTATAAATCTTTCTATTATATACACATAATTCGTTGTATGTACTTATACCTTAGTATAACCAAAATAATTTTAATTAGTTTTTTTTTTATTAATATTATGTTAGCTTTTTCTTTACTTTTTTCCACCGCCTGTTTAGTCTTATAAGAGGGAGAGAGAGAGAAATCTCTCTTATAGAGAGAGAGATACGGTGGGAAGGGGAAGAAGCAGAAGAAGGAGAGAGAGAAGAAGAAGAAGATGATGGCGACGGTCCGATGGAAATCGTAGGGACCATTTAATTTGTGGATTGAGGTATAAATTTGAAATCCTAGCTTTTCATTTTATTTTTAATTAGATATTTTATATTTTTAATCTTAGTTTTCAATTTTAGGGTTGATTTTTGTTAATAGTTTAAGGTTTGATTAGACCTTTCAAACCCTTAATTGATTAAATTAATAATTGGGAAGGTTGATTTTGACCCAAATTTATTGTTTTGGGTAGATTGTAGATTCAGAGGTCTAAACTAATTGAAGAGGATATTTAGAGCAAATTGTGTTGTAGTCTTAAAGCCCTTATTTGATTTGATAAGGACCTGGACCCTTTTAGTGACTGTTTAGGTTAGAATTTAGATTCCTAGGCTATTCTATATGAAATTAGTATGAATTGAATTGAGTTTTGAAAGTGAATTAAATGTGTTGTTTATAGTTGGGAGTGTGTACTAATACCAGTACACTAATTGGAGGAAATTAATGCAGTAAAGAGAGCCTTGCGGGATTTGAGGTAGGAACTTATAAATATTCTCTTATAGCCATTAAAGTACTTTCAATGCTTTTGACAGGGTTTAGATTTATGAATCAAATGTAATTATTTTGCAATGCATGCATGATTTATTTGTGATGTCCTATTGATATGAAATTGATTTCCCAAAAGTATAGTTTTACATAGTGATGTAAAACAATAGTTATCTTTAAAATAACTAGATTCTAATAATTATGTATATGGATGNATATATATTTTACTTCCTTCCATATGTTGGGAGAAGTAGTTGTTTTAAGATGATGTGTGGGATGGAGGTTCCCAGTTGTTGTGTATGTGTTGGTGATTCCCTAGGTACGGGCTTTCCCCCGGAATATATACTATATATGTTATGCTGGGCTTTCCCCCGGCTATGATTATTACTGGCTTTCCCCGGATTATATTACGGGCTTTCCCCCGATTACCCGGCTTTCTCCGGATTATATTACCGGCTTTCTTCGGAATAATATTAGATGGGAGATCACAACATGTACATGGTTGTTAGTTTTTGTAGGAAAAAGTATATTCTACTACTAAAACTTATACTATTATATTATATATCTCTTGGTAATCTGAAAATGGATTTGTAATGCCTACACGAGCAAATCATTGAAGTTTTCCTAAAAACAATGATNCTAAAAACAATGGTTTGTTCCGTATTTTCATTATGTTTCCTGTCTCATGACAGGAATGGGACTCTTATGATATAGGAAAACTATTGAAATCTAGGTTATTCTATTTCTCTTTTTGGAAAGCCTTGCTTGGATAGGTACGTGTATAATTCTAGAAATGTCGAGGTTATATGCTGCCTAGATTAGGCGAAGACTTGAGGAGCGTGACAACTCCTGGATTATTTTAATGATCATTAAGATGTCTGCACAAGTCAAACGGCTGACCACCGCG